>JAWNLU010001429.1:0-170000 GCA_035042165.1 Drosophila kuntzei
GAAGTTTATGCCAGAATCAACAAAAGATTAGGTTCAAAAATCTCATATAAATATAACAATGGGGCTTCGCTCGCGATACAGTCGACCATACTCGACTGTCGGAGACCCCGTACTTGGTATGAAAAAAGCAAAGACTGGTGAAAATGAATTTATATTTTAGTTAAACATTGATTCGTCGTATCAATGATCAATGTAAAGTCGATAGACATATGCGTTAGAGAGAGCGAGACAACAATATGTGTATTTCCAAGATCGGTTAAGCACACGCATACATACATATGTAAGCACGAGCCAAAACAAAAGAATTTTCTAGATTAAAAAAAAAAAAAAAAAAAAAAACGGATTAGATAAAAAAAAAAAAAAAAAAAAAAAAACAGCTGAAAAAAAAAAAAAAAAAAAAAAAACCGGGATTTGAACCCGCAACCCAATGTCAAAATAAGATTACAAAGTATGGGGACTCAACCCGTTGAGCCATCATCTAATATATTGCAAAATTGCTTGTTAATCAACCTTATTGAAAAATTATTTAAAAATTGTATAATAACATCAAATGTTAATGTATATGTCAATATAACATCAATAAGACATGACAATATAACATTAATAAGTAAATAAAATAAAAAAACCATTTGCCCGAGGCAGGATTCGAACCTTCGACCTGCGTGATAGCATAAAATAAGATGAATTCAGCGACTTAGCACAGTACGCCACGGAGCGCTCTAACGTTTGTCTGGCAAATTTCAGCTTTGTTAACAGCATTTTTCTGCTATTAATTTATGATTATTGCCAACCCTCACACAATTAAACAGCTTAACTTATTATTTTAATATCTTCGCTATTTACCGTCCGATCGCAATGAAATTTTCTACACAGATCGTGAACTATTTAAGCTTCATTTATGGAAAAGTTTCTCGCTTTCAAATTATTCTTGTAATTTAGAAATGAAATTTTAAAGTTGGATTTTAGGGCGTTCAAGGGGGCGTAGCAAAATTCTAAAACAAACCTGATCTGCTTGCAATATAGATGAACCTAGATACCATGTTTGGTGTCTCTAGCTCTTATAGTCTCTAAGATCTCGATTTTCATACAGACGGACGGACAGACGGACATGGCTATATCGACTCGGCTGTTGATGCTGATCAAGAATATATATACTTTATGGGGTCTGCCACGCCTCCTTCTGCCTGTTACGCACATTTTTTTGAAACAAACTTAATAGACCCCTGTACTTTTTTTAAGTACGGGTTCTAAAAAGAGGTATAAGTTTATAATACTTCTTTTTGTTGTTTTTTTTTCTTTATATCAAAAAACGTAAATAAGATCTTTTTAAGGCTTTCTTAAGTTTCTATAACTTACCAAAAGCTATAATTATATTTCTATATCCGAAAACAGAAGTAAATTAAATTTGTATATTCTGTATATTTGCGCAACGGCAAATAAACGAAAATAAATTTCTCTTAAACTTTCTCTGGTATTGGACCGTTTAAGTTTAACAGTAGATATAACAGTACATTTACTTTTTTTTATATATGTATGCATTTTGTAAAAAGAATTATTTAAGATTAGTATATTTCTTAATTAGTTTCAGATTATTTTTTTTCTGATTTGTTACTTATTTATAACTTAAAATTACAAGTATGCGAGTCAAAAGGAGGATAAAGTCGCAAATTTTTGTTAAATAAACCTTTGAACATATAACGAGTTAACAAACACTCAATGGGAATCATAAAATAGAAAACAAAGAATTTAAAGCGAGTTTATGTCGTGGGCAGGTGCTTTAAACTAATTACAATTAAATTCTTTGAATCGAATTTCAACGTGATGATTTTAGTTTCTTTTCGAACACCATTGAGTCTTGTAGTATTAACATTTGCTTTCTTTGGAAATTTATATATAGGTTTTTTAGGACCCTAAATTAAAATTGCAGTTCATAATTAGTCTCGTTTAAAAAGGTATGAATTTAAGTTTTGTACGTTTACACGAAAGTTTCACTAGCTTTAGCACAGCACGTGTATAATTTTATCTAGATAGCAAAAATTGTCTTGTGTAACGGGCAATTTGATACGCGTAATTTGAGTAAAGTATAGTAGATTTGTTCTTTAAAATTTTTTTTTTTATTTTTCTTTATGAATTGCTTAAAATTTTTTTTTATATTTTTTTTTGTTAATGGTATTCGTTTGTGTCTTCATTTGTATGCCTGTGAGCGTTGATTTTTTAAATTTTGATCTGCATTTTTGTTTTTGATTTTTTTTGTAATTTTTGACACTGTTGCCTTTCTTGAAATTGACTCTTTTGAAAGACATGGGCGAAGAATATCATATATAAACGTTTATCGAGATAGTGCGATTGTGAATTTAAATTGCATAGCGCTTCAGACACGTTACTGAAATACTGTTTTATGATATTCAAATGTTCAGACTATTTGGGTCGGATTTACGAGGCTATAAAATCAATTTGATGGCAAAGTGGTACAAATTCATTGGCAATGGAATTTAGTACAGATTTCTGAACATTACATTGGCTTTTCGGCAGTGCAGAAAGTGCCGTGTTCTGTTCTTCAGTTTTGGCTTTTTCCGACTCATTTAATTGCTCTTCAAGCTCATTCTCGATCATTGCCTCAAAGCATTCTTCTTCAAGTTAAGACTATACCTTTCGATTGGCATATAACTCGTGGCAAATTTTCCATTCTGCGCGAATGAATATATTGCTAGTCGCCTTCGCACCCTTCGTGCTGCTTTCGTCACTACAGCGGACTGCCGTCCGCAGTGATACGCTGCAGTGGCAACATTACCAATACATGCAAAATCAAAAAAACACGATTATCACAACATAAACCAGACAGCAAACACCGCCTTCAAACACGCATACAAAAAACAGTGCTAGCTAGAGATCAACACAGCAGTGCAGTCCGACACTTGGTTCAAAAGATATATTAATTTGAAATTTTTAAGGGCCTTCTCAAAATGAGATGAAAAGATTGTTTGTCTGTCTGTTTGTTTGTTTGGATCAAAGCGCTGAAAAGCTTAGATTTTTTGATGAGGTACTGTTTCTTATCAGAAATCTTGATATGTTTGTTCTACGACTTTAGCGGTAAATAGCTAGTAGCCAATCCAAAGAAGCTACAGATGTGTTTTATATATCCTTGAAAAGTATCTTTGAGGGCTTTTAGACTTTGTTTGCAAAGTGCTCAGGTAACATTTTACAGGTGAAAATAGGTTTCTTAGCTTACATTTTGGCGATTTACTAGAAAACGGCTCTACCGATTTTTATTATTTACAAATAAATTATTATAAAAAAAAGTTTGGCATTCGGCACTGCGCATTAAAATTATTTTTAGGTATACAGAATCGAGATCTCTTTGCGCAATGTGCCGAATGCCAAACTTTTTCTTTAAAATAATTTATATATTAAATTTATTATCGTTCGTCACAAAATGGGATATCAAAAATTTGGGGCGGGAAAATACTTTCGTCACTAGACTTTTACTTTGTAAAGAAGTTTTTTTTTTAATAAACACACCAAAATACCCACGACCATAAAACGGACACTGACAGCTGCGCTGACATTTAACGAGACTGACTACAAAAATATCAGTCACAAACTCCAAGCCGACGAAAGCGGATTTGTAAAATCAACAATTAATTTATTTAAATTGTCTTAATATTAACAATAAGTTCTTTCAAGTTGAATGTTCATTATAGTCGCCCTAAAGACGACTGCCGACGGTATTCGAAATATATCGGCAAATTTAATAAAAAGAATCAACATTAAAACCTCGAGCCAGTTAACCCACTGAACTTTAAATGATTTTATTTTCTGCCGCATTCGCTTCCCAGTCATCTTCCAATTGTTCCATAACTTCTTTGTTGTTGTTGGACATTTTTTCAGCTTTATATTGAATTTTTTTTCACTTAATAATTTTTGCAATAAAACCGAAAGCCAGATTTTTTGGGCGAATGACAAATTTATTTATCGTTTAACATTTGGTCGTGGAAAGTCAAAAAACAGACACATTCGAATCTGGCAAATGTTAAGGCTTGTGGAAATAGCCCATACAATTTTGCTTAAAACTAGTTACTAAAGTGCTACATTACAGAGCACAGGTAACTGTCCTGTTGCAGTTCTGCGAGGCCATATAATACGGTAAGTGACAATCAAAGATGGCGATAGTTTTAAGCTGTGCTCATTTCACAGTTCCTTTCATCTAGTATTCAGTATATGACTGATCAGCTACAATCCCTCAAATCGGATCTTAAAGAACTGCAAGAGGTCATTAACGACTATTTGCTCCAATTCCCAGCCGCGCCCATTGAATCGCGCATGTAAGTACTATTAATATAACATATACATCTAGAGAAATATATTACCTCAAATCGACGAGAATTTCCTAAAATTTGATAACATTTTAATAAAATTATTTTACATAAGATGACAGTCGTGGAAAATTTAACTTAATTTTAATACTGCGCACAGTAGGGCAACTACTCATTTTTCATCAACTGAATTATTTAATTTGAGCTGAAATTCTACCAAATTCTAATGAATTTGAGTTCTCGTATGAAATCTGCATTCACAACACGCTCATGAGCAACTAGCATATAGCTGTCATGGGAACGATCGGCCGAAAATCAACTTTTAGTATGAGATATCTCAATCAATCTTACCGAATAAGTATCCGAATTGGTCCTCTACATACTGACTAAATTTGGTTCAAATCGGTCAACTATATCATACAGCTGTCATAGGAAAGATCGATTGAAAATCAAGTTTTAGTATGAAAATCATTATTTTGAGATATGTTTTTTGAGATATGTTAACCAAACTGACAGCATCTGCATCTGGGTTGATTTTATATATCCTAACCAAATTCGTTTGAAATCGGACCACTATATAATATAGCTGTCATAGAAACGATCGGTCAAAATTCAAGATTTAATATGAAAAACTTCTTTGTTTTGTGAGAAACCTTATCTAAACTAACAGCATATGCATCGGAGCTAGTCTTATATATCTCGAACTAAGTTTGTTCAATTCGGAAAACTGTATCATATAGCCGTCATAGGAACAATTAGTCGAAAACTTAATACAGAACACTGCAAGCGTATCTAAGTGCCTAGGTTCTGGGTATCCCACAGCCGATTAAACAAAATTTTTTTTCATACTAAGTCGCGTGTGCGCGACTGTAGCACCGCGAGCGAAGCGAGCAGGGGTGGAGCCCCCTCGTTTTTTATGATTTCGAGCTTTTCCGCAACGCAGAGTTTTCCACGATCCAGTGCATTGTCAATTTTTTTTATTTATTTAGAGATTATCGACCAAAATTGTTAAATCAAAGCCAATTCTATTAAACAAATCCTTTTTTTCAAATCAATTTTGGGAAACATAACGGATTTAAAGATGCAAATGAAATTGGTGCTATTATTTTTTTCGCCATTTTTGAGCCCCGTTTCATTATAAAAAAAACAAACATTATAAAAGAAACTTAATACATTTTTAATGATTCTAAGCAATATATAATATATGTCGGGTTATTATTCCCATTTTCCTTTTCTTGGTTCTTAGACATTGTTTCTTGAATAACAAATAATTGTAGATGGCGAATAAACTTGACTAAACTGCTTGACCGTCAATTTCGAATGAATCCTTTTCCAAAAATACAACCCTACTTAAGTTGCCATGCAGTGACTCTGTCTCATGCAGTGACTCAAGGATACACGCACGACAATCATTAGTACGTAACTCTTCTCGCGAACCTTATGTTTGACATACATTTGACACGTACACCATATAGAACCTCTCGCAATATGTCTAGACGTTTGCATCGAACTACTTTGGCCATCTGGCGAATAAACGGTACAAAGCCTACTCGTTGATAACTATGCGAGTGTACTCGCTACTAAAAGCACAATAAGTTCTGATCCGACATATATAAAATTAAATTTTGGAAAAATCGCAGCTCTAACTATGTATATGTTTTAGGACCTGTATGTCAAAGTATCATAGTGGTGCTATTATTTTTTCGCAACTGTATGTGTTGAAAAAGTGCTGTTCTTCTTTATTAAAACCCTTACAAAACTCTTATAGTCTCAGAGATCGTTGCGATTAAAGAAACAGACAGACGGACGGGGCAAAACCCACTCGGCTATTAATACTGATCACGCATATCATGCCTGTTACATACATTTCAACGAAACCATTATACCCTTTTTTGCCCTTTATTAATGGGCTCATACATCTGTTTAAAAAAATTCCAATCACCTTTCTGCCGCTAAAGCCAGTTGAGAATTCTAAGGAACATAACTGAAAAATAGATGCAAAGTTAATTTAAATAAACAAGGGCGTCGGCAGCTTTGAGCGAAGGTAGGCCTAAATACTAAAGGTTAATTTGCATCAGATTATTCCTATTACAGCTATATGATATGGTAATCCGACTTTGACTAAATTTGGTCAGATTGTAAGAGACAGTCCAAAACATATAATCTGTAAGTTAAAAAGTTTTTCATACAAAGCAATTTCATGACCTTTGACCCCAGTTTGACGCCGTCTTAATGCACGATGAAATTGTCTTATCTATGTGCGAGAAGTTCAGCTTTTTACCTTTAGTAGTTTGGCCTACATGTTGATGTGTCAGTGAGTCAGTCAGTCAGGACAAAGAATTTAATATACATATATCACTGCGGACGGCAGTCCGCGCTAGTGACGAAAGCAGCACGAAGGGTGCGAAAGGCGACTAGCAATATATACACGAAGAATGGAAAATTTTCTATGACTGTCCGATCGGATTGAGTTATATACCAATCAAAAGGTATGACTTTAACTAACAAAAGTACATACGTGGGTGAAAGTGGGAGGAGCCAAATTTTTATGATTGCAGCTAGTGGGGCCGTTCGAGCATTTTGGTTAAATTTTATAATTTTAAAAAGTTCTTATTAAAAATACGCGTCGAATGATACCTTGATCATTCCAATCCGACCTTTGGTTCAAAAGATATATTAATTTGAAATTTTTAAGGGCCTTCTCAAAATGAGATGAAAAGTTTGTTTGTTTGGATCAAAGCGCTGAAAAAGCTTAGATTTTTTAATAAGGAATTGTTTCCTACAGATGTGTTTTATATGTCGTTAGAAAGGTATTTTTGATGGCTTTCAGATGTTTCTTGAATATTTGTTTGCAACGTGCTCAGGTAAAATGCTACACGTGAAAAAAGCTTTTTTAGCCGACATTTTGATTTATTAGAAAACGGCTCCAACGATTTTAATTAAATTTCAATACGTTGTAAACCATAAAATTTCGCGTCTTTTGATATATGACACATATCTTTAAGAGAAAAGGTTTGGAAGATATTACCTGTTAACTGACTATATACATTTTACTATGTACTATATTTACCATACAAATTAGAAAATCAAGCTTTAATACAAAAAACTTTTTTGTTTTCCTGATATCTCAACCAAACTGACAGAATATGCAATATAGTTGATTCTATACATCCAAACCAAATTTGGTTCAAATCGGTCAACTATATCATATAGCTGTCATAGAAACGCTCGGTCAAAAATCTAGTTATAGTATGAAAAAATTGGTTGTTTATTGAGATGTCTCAACCAATTTGACAGAATATTCTTTTGAGTTGGTCTTATACATCCTGACCAAATTTGGTTTAAATCGGTCCACTATAATATGTAGCTGCCATGGAACGATCGGTCAAAAATCAAGTTTAAGTATGAATCAATCTGACAATGTACGCATCTGGGTTGGTTTTATATATCCTGATAAATTGGTTAAAGTCGATACAAAATTTACTGTATCATATTTAGTTTTTATTTGAAGTAAGCATTTCAATAATTTTACATCAAAGTTACTATATCAGAAGCATATGAAATTCCAAAAATTTCGGATATCTTCCAAGAAAAACTTACAAAGTAAAAGTCTAGTGACGAAAGGGTTTTCCTTCCCCAAAATTTCTGATATCCCACTTTGTGACGAACAATATTTAATTTTATATATAAACTATTAAAAAAAAAAGTTTGGCATTCGGCACTTCGCATTAAAATTGTTTTAGGGTATACAGAATCGAGATCCCTTTGCGCAAGGTGACTTTTCTGTATCTTTTATATACTTCCATAAATAGTACCACAGTTGGATTTCAAACTAAACACCTTTCAAGCAATGTAAGATATGGAGTTTGAAATTTTTTTTTGCTATTTGATGTGATGTGTTCCAACCAGAGCTCGCAAATAACAGTTGACCGTTTTTCCCTTTGCGGTCTACGCGAAAAAGCCATGCATGCTCGCTTTCATTCTGAGCATAATACTTCGTGTCTCTTCGTTTTTGTTTTTTATGGGTGTTCTCAGCTGAGCCATTCGTGTTACGCTCTTTCAATAACAACTTTTGGATACCGATTTGATTGAGCGCTCGCACATTGAGAGTTAGCAGATGAGCCAAAAAAATGAAAAACTCGGCGCAAACGGTTTTTAATCCTTTAGTTTGCTTTTTAACAGTGCTGCCCTGTCATTTGCCAAAAACATGTGAAAATAAATCTGCGGTCTGCAAGAGCATCAAATAAGTGCCTGTGCACATGGTGTCCTACTATTGAGCGCGCTCGACCCACTTATTGTGATTTCTGATGTCCAATTCTGTGCCGAGCGATACTTAATTTAAAAAATGAATTGTTGAGTAAAAAAAAGGTTGACAAAATCAATAACACTTTATATTATTTTTGACTAAATTATAGCCTTAGAACTCAACCTTCGGAGTCCACCGTTATGAATTCAGGCACAGTTGTAAATGATACGCCACGTAATTGCCTAGATCAGAAACATGGACATCTTCGGATCCGAATTGCACCCGATGTGGAACCCTTTTATGTGAATTGTGATCAAATGGTTCGAAATGGTGGATGGCTAGTGGTCGCCTATCGATTCAATGGCGTCGAGGAATTCAATCGGGATTGGCAGACGTATAAGTCCGGCTTCGGTGCACTTAATTCCGAGTTCTTTATCGGCTTGGACAAATTACATCTTCTCACCAATAACGGTGATCACGAACTGTTAATCATAATGCGAAGTAAGACGGGTGAGGAGCGGTTTGCACTTTATGATCAATTCAGCATTGGCAGTGAATCTGAAAAGTACCTACTCTATGTACTTGGTGCCTACAGGGGAGATGCAGGCGACTCACTGCGCTATCACGCCGGCAAAAAGTTTACCACATTTGACCAAGACAACGATGACAATGGACAAAACTGTGCACGGACTCATGCTGGTGCCTGGTGGTATGGTCGTGAATGCTTTGAGAGGTAAATAAAACCATATTAATACAAACATAGAAAAGTAATTAAGTATATACGAGAACGAGGACAGTTTAATAAGTCAGTGGCTTTTTAAAGAAAAACTTTTTTTTTCGGAGAAGAAAATTTAATTTCTTACTACGCGAGTAGTCTCCTTTTAGCTTGATACACTTTTCATACCCTGTGCCCATTAAAAAAGAAAAAAAGCGGATAATGGTTTCGTTGGAATGTATGTAACAGGCAGAAGAAGCGTGGCAGACCCCAAAAAGTACATATATTCTTGATCAGTATCAACAGCCGAGTCGATTTAGCCAAGTCCGTATGTCTGACTGTCCGTCCATCTGTTTGAACGCGTCGATCTCAGAGACTATAAGACCTAGATACTTCAAATTTGCTATGTGGGTTCCTGATTACCGGGCGCATATCAAGTTTGTATCTATATTTGGATCGGACCACTATATCATATATGTAGCTGCCATAGAAAAGATCGGTCGAAAATCAACATTTAGATTGAACAACTTTTTTGTTTTCTAAGTTATCTCAACCAATCTTACAGAATAAGTATCTGAGTTAGTCCTTTACAACCTGATTGAAGTTGGTTCAAATCGGTCAACAATATCATATAGCTGCCATAGGAACAATCGGTCAAAAATTAAGTTTTAGTAACTTTTTAAAACTTTTCTGTTTATTAAGATATCTCAACTAATTTGACAGAATAGGCATTAATGTTAGTCTTATCTTATCTTATCTTGAACAAAATTGGCTCTAATCGGACCACTAAATCATATAGCTGCCATTGGAACGATCGGTCGAAAATCAAGTTTTTTAGTATAGAGATATCTCAACCAATCATACAGAATAAGTGGACAAGTATTGAGAAATTTGTAAATGTTCTCAGCTCCTTAATCCCTAAGAGCTGCACTGAAAAAAAAGAACAACTTCTAAAATCAAGAACATTCATCTTAAATATTTTGTTCTTAAAATAAGACCATTTTAAGACCAAATTAATAAAACTAAGAATATTAATCTAAAAATTCGCAGTTCTTAATATAAGAATTAAAAATCTTAAATTGACAAGAAAATATAAATATGTCATATTTAATATGAAGACAATAATGGCACAGGCTAGAGTCCCCGCTTCAGTTTGGTAACAAGTCAAGTCGAGGGATCGAAACCCGCTCTATCCAAGTAAAAAACTTATAATCGGAATATTTATAAGAAAAAAATATACCCAAAAAAAGTATAAATATCCAAAAAAAAAAAAAATTTTAAGTTTAAAACACCTGCCTTACTTTTTATACCCGTTACTTAAAAATTAAGTTAAAGGGTATATTGTATTCGTGCAAATGTGCGTAACAGGCAGAAGGAGGCGTGGCAGACCCTATAAAGTATATATATTCTTGATCAGCATCAACAGCCGAGTCGATATCGCCCTGTCCGTCCGTCTGTCCGTCTGTGTGAGCGCCTAGATCTCAGAGACTATAAGGGATAGAGCAACCAAATTTGGTACACAGACTTCTATAAACCCCACGCAGATCAAGTTTGTTTTAAATTTTCGATCGGACCACTATATCATATAGCTGCCATATGAACGATCGGTCGAAAATCAAGTTGTAGTATGAAAAACTTTTTTGTTTTCCGAGATATCTCAACCAAACTGACAGAATATGCATTATAGTTAATTTTATATATCCCGACCGAAAATGGTTCAAATCGGTCCACTTTATCATATAGCATATATGTTGGTTTTATACATCCTGACTAAAATTGGTTAAGATCGGTCAACTATATCATATAGCTGCCATAGAAAGAATTGGTCGATAATTAAGGATTAGGGTGAAAATTATTGTTGTTTCTGGAGATTTGTCAATCTGGAGAGTTTCTAAAGTTTCTGCAGTTTCTGTCAATCACTCGCTGATTATGAATTTTATTTTGTCTTATACGTCCTGAATGAATTTGGTCTTAATAGGTTCACTATATCATATAGTGGTCATTGTAACAATCAGGGCGGATGCCCTTTTCTATATTTTAGAAATACTCAATATAAAATAAATGTTTTGTCGAATATTTTTTCGGGTAGTTATTACATTAAAGTACTTTTATAGGGTTAACTTTGTTTTCAGTTATCATTATAAACTTAGTTTTTATATTTTTAGAATCTAAAAATCGGAAAATACTTTATATATATTCAAAGAAGTAACGGGTATCCTACAGTCGGGAGCTCGACTGTAGCCTTTCCGACTAGTTTATTTTTGGTTTGAGAATTTAAGACTGTTCGGTCTTAAATTAAGAACTTATACTTATTTGACATGTTCTTAAAATCAAGATGTGTTTTCTAAATTTAAGAATTTGATGTTCCCGACGCATTTTTTAGACCAAAATTCTTAGTTCTGAGACCAAAATCTTGATTTTAGAACATTTTTTTATCAGTGTACATATGTGCAAAACGGTCACATCCCGCTCCCACTTATCTTACAAACCAGGTGAGTTACCAAAAGTCTTAGTATGCACTTTTGATCGGTAAATAACTCGACCTGATCGAACAGTCGTAGCAAATTTTCCATTCTTCGTGTCTATATTGCTAGTCGCCTTTCGCACACTTCGTGCTGCTTTCGTCACAAGCGCGGACTGCCGTCCGCGTTGATACAATTTGATCAACCACTTTTTATACCCTATGCCCATTAAAAATGGGCAATCAAGAGTATAATGGTTTCGCTGGAATGTATGTAACAGGCAGAAGGAGGCGTGGCAGACCCCATAAAGTCTATATATTCTTGATCAGTATAAACAGCCGAGTCGATATAGCCATGTCCGTCCGTCTGTCCGTCAGTCCGTCCGTCCGTATGTCCGTCTGTTTGATCGCGTCGATCTCAGAGACTATAAGAGCTACAGACTTCAAATTAGGTATGTAGGTTCGTGGATACCGTACGCAGATAAAGTTTGTTTCTGTTTTTGGATCTCAATACTATATCATATAGCTGTCATAGAAATGATCGGACGAAAATCGAGTGTTAGTATGAAAAGCTTTTTTTTCTAAGACAACTTAACCAGTCTTACAGAATAAGTATATTAATTCAATATTTGCATATGCAATGCAATGTGCGAGCGAGACAGCATATGTTTGTTTATATGTAAAGCGAGTGCAAGACAATGTGCCCGCACACTCCAGTGATTTTGCTTATCGACATTATCGATATCATTTTAGCATCATATGATATTGATGCATGATATATGTACATACATACATATTTATTACAATTGTATTAAAATATAATTGTGTAAATATATAGATTTATACATATGTGTGCATTGCAAAATGCCATGTGACGTCACATTTATCAGTACAGCAAGACAAAAGCTGAGTGCTATCCATTGTGATGCATGAGAGGACATTTTCGAGCACTACTGTTTGCTCTTTGCCGAGCACTGAAAACTCCAAATTAGTAATTTTCTTAGCCATCTTGACAGAAAATGCATCTGGTGGGGTCTTATACAACCCCAATGAATTTGATTTAATTCGGTTTACTATATCACATAACTGTCATTAGAAATATTTGTCGACAATTTAATACTACGCTCGCAAGGGCATCAAATCTTCGGCATACCGAACAGCATATAAGACTATGGGCACAGGGTATCCGACAGTCGAGTATACTCGACTGTAGCCGAACCTCACCGCGAGCGAAGCGATCAGGGGCGGAGCCCCCTTGTTTTTTACTTCTATAAGTGCGGTTGTAAAATAATCAGCGTTGAATTTGTTGCGAGTGAAGCCTTTTGCTCTTGGTAATCATGAGGCAATGTGTTGTGCATTCCTTTACATATGTTACATGTTTAGTGAAATTTGTTGCATCTTTCAAAATAAGGGTGGCTTAGGCACCTGAAACACAAGCCATTATATAGCTCTTTGTCCTGACTCACTGACACATCAACTTTTAGGACAAACGGCTGAAATTTTTACACAACATAGATGAGACAATTTCATCGTGCAATAAGAAAAACTTTTTTGTTTCTTAAGATATCCAAACCAAACTCACAGATTGTATGTTTCCGACAGTCTCTTACATGCTGAAATTTGGTCGAAATCAGTCAACTATATCATATAGCTGTTATAGGAAAGATCGGTCGAAAATCAAGTTTAAGTACGAAGTCTTTTGTTTTCCGAGATATCTCAACCCACTGAGCGGCATTGAATTGGTTATAGCGGTAAGCTTCAAATTTTGAGACCATGCCGTTTGGAGCTGTGGCAATTTCAAACACCTAAGTATAACAATATACCGTATGATCAAATCAATAGCCTGCCTATCAAAAATTTTGCATAAATATTCCATAGGCGTCATCGCGTCATCAACTTTCAAGGTATTGTCTTCTTTCCAGTATGACTCTGGAGCTTCAAATGGCCTTGATCTCCGCTTCAGTGTCTTCAAATCAAGTTTTTCTGCAACACTGCAGAAATGTCTTGCTTCTCGTCCCCACTTTCTTCATCACTAGAGAAATCGCAATCGAAGTTTAAAATTCGTTCAATGTCTTCTTTTGGCAAATCTTTCTCTTGCGGTATCACTGCGAAGTTTATATAAAATAAGCACAGATTAAACTAATACAATTATTCAAATATATATACGACTACTCGAAGTGTACCGGCGCTTTATAATAAATCCCACGCAGAACTTTAATATCACGTCACTTTTCGCACTCAAAATTATACTAGCCAGTTTGCAAAAAAAAACCTTAATTTACTACCTATAACCATTCTGTATGACATTTGCAATAATCTTGGGTAATTCATGCATAAAAATTGGGGTTAAATACTACCTGATGCTTTTATTTTGGGGTAAAACCAAAACAGCCACTAAAACCATCAATTGGAAACACCATTTCACGCTAAATCCTTTTTTGAAGTAATTAATTTTGATCAGTCTGACTTTTGTAAGAAAACCCAGCTAAATCAAAACAAGGGGGCTCCGGCCCCTGCTCGCTTCGCTCGCGGTGCAACAGTCGAGCAAACTCGACTGTCGGAGACCCTGCACTTACTATTAAAAATCAAAGACCGGTGAAAATTAAAAAATATTTTGTTTACTCTACTGTAGGATACCCAGAACCTATGCACTTAGATGCTGTTCGGCTGTTCGTCGAATATTTGATGTGCTTGCAGGGCTCTGTATTAAAATTTCGAGCCACCTTGTTCTTTATTTAAATGGGATATCAGAAATTTTGGGGCAGGAAAACCCTTTCGTGACTAGACTTTTACTTTGTAAAGTAGTTTTTTTTGGAAGATCTATATATATAAAATTCTTTGTCCTGACAGACTGACTGACTGACTGACACATCAACGTGTAGGCCAAACGGCTAAAGGTAAAGAGCTGTAATTTTCACACAACATAGCTGAGACAATTTCATCGTGCAATAAAACGGCGTTTTGCAAAATTCCACCTGTAAAGGCTTTTTACTTTTTACAATTTTTCTTTAATATTAATTGTTTCCTTATGGATATCCAGTTCAAAATAGTTGCAATCTGGAACTCTATCTTGATTTTCTTCCAGTTGCCTATGTTAGATAGTTTTTTAGATATTGGATTTTACATCCGATGATTTTAATGTTTAAGCTAGCCATTTATGTTCCAATTCACGAATATTTGAATAAATCGTGACTGGTAAGAGTCATTTCGATAGTATTTCTTGTATTTTTTTTATAAAAATAGTTAAAATTTCTTCGTATTATTTGTAATTATTCTAAATATTACTTTTGGAAAATACAATTTTTGTTTTTAGTCTTCAACTGATTCTATCTTATATTGCTGTTGCTGCTTCATCCTTCAGCGTTGCCAGACCGGCTGTTGGAGATTATCTGACTGATAGTTCTCCTTCTTCTTTCTTCTTGGCACACCAAATGCTGTTGATGGTCTAGTTGTTTTGTGTTGCCAGATCGACTGACGACTCCGCTGAACTAGAGTACTGAGGCTCTGGTAGCCACGGCTATGTCTCCTTGCAGAAATGCTAGTGCTCCTCTACGCACTGTAGATCTTCTAGGGCAACATTGGGTGCACTTTGGCCATTTTGGGGGGCTTTTTGGCCACGGTGAGACTTCAATGAAAAAGAAGAGGGCACCAACGCTGAGCCAGGCAGACTGTGTGCATGTGTGCAGGACAGAGAAAGCGCTTGCGCCACTTTTGCCCCCGCTGAGGCTTCTCTGGCCAAGCGGTCTATCTTTGAAAAACCAGAACTTCTGCTTTCAGGAAACTTGCAGCTTTCCTGCTGCTGTTGCCAAAACTGCGTAAACTTCGTATGAGGTGAACACGTTTCACATTTTGCCAAATCACTTTAATAATTACCAGCGATGATCAGGAAAAACTGCAAACAATTTTGATGGCACCTCGTGGCCACGAAGAAAACGAAGTTGGCAGAAGTCGTCAAAAATGCGTCTGCTTGCTGCACTTTTCTTCCGGGCTTAAAAGCTCAATTTGACAGCAGCTGTCAGAAATGCACTGGACTGAAACTCTTACGTGGTAGAGGATATAATAATTGGTGCACAAATCCCGAAAGGAACTGCGCAAAGCGTAATCAGTCGTACAAGTAGATAGTGATAAGGGCTGGTAATTTCTAGTAGTTCTACGGGGAACCGAAAAAGTGAGACGTCCTAAAAGGGAACTAGAATCAATCTCGCCACTAATAAATTTATGAAGAAAAACAACACCAAGAGTTATTCGTCGGTTGACCAACGACGGAAGATTGTTAAGAAGAAGCCTACTTGAGTACGATGGTAAACGAAGATCAGGATTCCAATTTAAACCACGTAAGACAAAAAGCAAAAGTTGCTTGTGAACTGATTCCATTCGATCCTGGTTTATATGATACTGCGCGCACCAAATGCATGAACAGTATTCCAGGATAGGACGAATTAATGAGACATAAAGGAGTTTAGTAATGAAAGGATCATCAAATTCTTTCGACCAACGTTTGATGAATCCAAGTACTCCTTTGGCTTCTTTAAAAAAGGTGAAGATGTGCAATCAAATAAAACCCCAAGATCTTTTACAGTAGATATACGTTGCAACGGGGTGTGTCAATCGTATATAAACCAAAAAAGAGCCTAGAGCGACTAAATGTCATGCACATACCCTTTCAACAATTGAGATGCAGCTGATTGGCCGACCACCATAGTTGCATAGCGTTCAAATCGCTTTGCAGACGATTATGAAGTAGGGCTCAACGCCTGCCTCCAAATCGGCAGCGGGTTCCTCCTGTGGGCGTGGCGCCGCCTCAGCTTCACTCAGCAGCAGGCAGAATAAAGCACAGGCCAGCAGGAGGATGACAGATCGCATGTTGAACATTTTCTTTAGTTTGTTTGATTAGTTTGTTATGTTGGTGGGGCAAAATGTTTAATATATTTACATATTTAGATTATATAATATTTTTAAGGTGAAGAAATAGATCTTCACAGAAAAGTTTCAATAACGAAATTTATTTTCAAGAATCAAAAGCCCACAAAACTTTTCAGCACAAAATTGTATATGGATTCTAAAATTAACAAACCAGTTTAAAGAAATTTTAAAATTTAAGTACATATTTTACATTTCCATTTTCAAAAATAACCTATTTTAACAGAATGTTCATAGATATAGTCTTGAGTTTTGGTAGACATGATTTTAAATATAATCCCAAGATGTGTTGAAAATTTCATCACGATCGGGAAATAAGCACATAAGTTATTTAAGAAAGGAGATGAAACTTACTTAATACATTTGAAAAAATTGTATTATTTTATTTATTAAAATTGTTTTATTAATAGAACTGAAAAGACAGAACCGAAACAGAATATTTTTCCGGAAATACTCGTTTCGAATAGTAACGCAACCGAAATTTGTTTCGATATTAATCGTTGGTATTAATCGAGATCTGTTTGGTTGACAGGCACGACCTCTCCACATTTCATCGTCTGACGGGTCGCGATTTATTGAGTCGTTCAGCCACGAATCGGGTGCAGCCAAAAGAGGCTGTCATATCGTACTCTCAACAACGCAACTCCAAGATGGACACACCGACGGTGAATCGGCGTCCACGTCCCGCGGTCTCCGCGGCTTCCGGTGCCGGGACGAGGAGTCGCAGCAGCAGCAGCCACGGCAGTCGCAGTCCAAGCGTCGTTGGTTCAGTTCGTGCCGTCGTCGATCGACAACGCCCGCATCCAAATCCAAATACATGGAGCAGTTTTGCATCTGCGGCTCGAGCCGGCGGCGGGAACGGAAACGTCGCCGACAACAACACAAATTGCAGCAACAACAGCGGAGGGAGCAAATTAGGAGATCTGGAAATCTTAGCGAGACGAGAGAAGATATATTGCATGTCTCAATTGAGGAGTGGCTGTCAAGTCAGGGCGACATCCGAGACAACAACGAAAATGACAACAACAACGACAACAACAACAACAACAACGGCAACAACGACAACCTCGACGACGACGATGATGGCAACGAGACGAGATTGTTCCTTGCCAACGAGCCGAGCAGCAGCAGCAGTCTCTCTGACGAGGACGATGAGTACTACTTCGATGGATGCAGTGGCAGCCACAACAACCACAACAACCACAACAACAACAACGACTGAAGCTTGCCTCGAAACGGAAGCAGGAAAATCAAACCGTCTGTGAGTATAACGAGTACTGTCTATCGTGAATTGTTTATCGTGAACTTCTTTTTAGTTTAATTTCCCTATAGATAACTTATATGTACATATGTATGTAGTGAATTTGTTCCAAGGGAACTTCTCTTAAAACCTCTTAAAAAAAACCTTTAGCCTTAATAAACTTCTCTATAAAGAACTTCTCTTTAATTAAACTTTCCTATAGATAACTTCTCTATAGTTATTTTATCTCAAGGGAACTTCTCTCGAGTGCACTCGTTTACAATAAACTTCTCTAAGCTATTTAAGTTATTTAAAATAAACTTCTCTAGGGAACTTCTCTAAAGTGTACTTGCTTACAATTAACTTCTCTAAAGTGACTTCTCTAAAATGCATTTCTTTCTCTATAAAGAACTTCTCTATATTCAACTTCTCATTGTTCTTCTCCACAATACATTTTTGCTCATCGAACTTATCTATTTTGAACTTCTTTAAAATAAACTTCTGTAGAGAACTTATTTAGAATAAACTTATGTATCTGTATTACTCAAATCATCTGGGAGTGTCATGAGTACAGTTCAAAAGTTCATATACTTTATTTTTCTATCGTGCACTTCTCTATTGTGAACTTCTCTATTGTGAACTTATCTAAGTATATTAAACTTATATCTACTGTAATCTTTATTATAATAATATCACAACTGTGAACTTCTCTATTGTAAATAATCACTATATTAAACTTTGAAATAAAGTTCCCTTTATAAAATATCCGATACTCAAGAGTATAAGATCTAGGGATTCTTAGATCGTGTTAAGTTGTGATTAGCGCTGTTATATTTAAATAACTTAAATTAATTGTTTTATTTGTATAGTATCTATATTTAAATTAAGTACCGACTACAGCATATTTATTATTTATTTTTTGCTTTTCTTTGTCGTTAATGACTTTGATCGAAGGAATATTCATATTTATTTTAATATTTGTAAATTTTGTCCTATTGTTTATTTTATTTCCTATCATTCGTTTGCTGCAATTCAATCGAGCGGCTGCGAAGTTACGAATAGCGAGTACCTCAGTGTCGAGGCACACTCAACAAACATACTATGTACTTACATTTTTCAACGTTGTTGCAGCATTAACTTTATCAAGCGCCGCAACTCGGAGATAACCGCCAGCAGCAGCAGCAACAGCAACGGCAACGGCAGCAATCCCAACAACAACTCCGACGAGCAGCCGCAGCCGCCGTTGATGTTGCAACTGCATCCGAGTCATAGCCAGAGTGGCCAGCTCCTGAGGCAGTCACCGGATGTCCTGGACATGGCACAAATGTCACCGCGCAAGGACAACGTAAGTGCCAAGGACTTTCCCCATTTTCCTATCCATTAAATCTATCTATTTTCCACTTGTAACTTTAGGACAAACCCTCGCTTAATCGCCGCCTGTGGAAACAAATCACGAAACGAAGACGCACCAACTCCGTATCCCAGATTGTCGCTGGTTAAGGCATCATTCTCCTTTCGCCCCGCACTCACACTCGCACTCGCTCTATCTTGTATCTTGTATTCGCATCGTGTTTAGCTAGAGATACATCTGAATGTATCTGTATTCACCTGTGTGATATAGTATTTGCCAGCGTAGTGCTTTCTTAGTTTATGTTAGTTAAGAGAATGTCACGGAATCGAGAAGATTCAAAAATTTACACTCTACTGTACTGTAATTTTAACGTGTTTCCACTAATGTGCAGTAAGTACACAGAGAGAAAAATCCGGAAAAGGGTATCAAAAATTAAGTGATCTCGGATTCTTTTTACACCGAGTACAAAGCACGATTTTTCATTTCGCTCTCGGCAAATAATTTGATAACATTTTAAATTTAGTCATAATTTTACAATTCTATCCTAATTACGTACTAAAAGCAGGAATCTTAAACCTGAATTTTAGAATAATTTTTGTTGTTCGGTTTAACTAATGCTGCAGTTCCACAATCAAGACTTAAACTGAGTAACTTATATAAATAGTGTGTGCTGAGGTCAATAAAAAGACTGCACTGCTCAGTATTGTAATTTTAAACTGTTTCCACTGCAAATTCTTTAAAATATGTTTAAGAACAATTGGACAATTAGTTTCTTGACTGCTTAAATCGATAATGCATTAAATTATTGTTGCTCATGCATTAAAAAAAGGAAACTTTCTTTAATAATATGTACTAAGAGTGTGTAATGGGTTATAAGTTAATCCTAGTATTTTTTATTACAATTTCAATGTGTTTCCACAGCACTGCAGACAGTTACTGAATCTAACTATCTTTATCAAATGAGGAGCATATGTATATGAATTTAGATTCCTTAGAAATATTAAAATTTTCAAAGTCAGTAAATTTCCCTACAATTGGAGGGTGTTTCTACTCCAATAAAAAATTGAGAAAACTATTTTATTAAAAAGTACGTAAAGTTAAGACCTGACTGTAATTTGTTCAACTATTCTGTATTACAATTTAAATGTTGCAACTTTACTGTGTTTCCACTGCACTGCATTAATTTATTATTCAGCGTTCATTCAGTAATGCAATTTCAACGTGTTTCCACTGTCCCGTTGTGAACGGCCAGAAAATTTCCTAAACTGGTATTTAGATACTTTAATTGAGCAAACTTACATCAAAAACTAATTGAAACCAAAATCGATTAAAAGAAAAGAAAAGAAAACAATTTACTTATGCTAGGTTTTTTGATACTTGTAAACTTTGTAGCTAGAAAAACGCATGAACGAATGATGATAACGTTGAAGATGATTACAAAGTTGATGTCGAAGATGATGATAATGATGATAGTACGTCCAATAGCGTCCAAGTCCAATGGGACTCCTGCCAATCAGCTACGGGATAAAAAGTTGCTAACCAACGCACTCTTAACTACTTACTCGTACAATAGCCAGGCCAAGACCGAAAGCCAAAAAAAAAAGGAAACTAGACTCAAAACCTAGAAACATTATGAAAACAAATAAACAGCCAAATGAAAAAAGGGACAACGAATGAGAACAGCCTAAAGATGAAATTTTGGGAACTGCTAACTTACATAATAAAAGTAAGAAGTAGAAGAAAAATTGGGCAGGATAAGGAAGGATACACACATACACACACACACACACAAAGAGCCCAATAAAAAATGAGGAAGTTAAAGAAGATATGAAAAGCATATGAAATATGTTTAGACTATATTTTAGAAGAAACACAATAGAAAAATGAAAGGGAAAATGATATCGCATTGGTAGCAAGTCAAATTAGTTGAGGATTCACAGTGGATTAGCCATTGTGAATGGGGCTTTTGAATTTGAATTATTTTCAATTAACAATGAAATTGCCTTACATATTAACATGAACATGAACATGAACTATTTATTGTATTTGTAGCTTAAAAACAAACATAAACTTTATACATTTTATGGCATTTTGCAATTGTCATTTGTCCACTAAAAAGATATAATAATACTAAAATGAACTTATATTAATTATAAAAATAATAATAATTTAAAGAGAATGGTAAAAATAATAAAAGTATTCGTAGTTGCAGAAAAAATCAAAGAAAATACAGCAAAAACAATTTTAAGAATTCGAATTTTTTTTTTGTCTTTTAGTATTTAAATGGATCTTATGTCACAGTTATACAGATACGGATACAGATACAGTATCTGATGGATTAAGATGATAAGATGATGATATTTATAGCAATTTACGATATGTGTACGGAGTATGTATGTGCATTTTGTAGTTTATTTCACATTGAAATTGTTGAATGCTAACAAATTATACGAAATTAATAACAAAAGTAAAAAGCAAAAACAAACAAAGAAACAAACGACAACAAATGATCAAGTACATTTATCAGCTTTAATAGAAATTCTAATAAAAACTTACATATGTAGCTATATAATTGATACACACATAAAGGCATACATAGATACATTACATATATATATATATAGAATATATATATAATAAAATACTTTGAATAGCATGTACAAGATCGAACTATTAGGCATTTATCACTTTTAATCATTATACAACAAGCAACAATAACAACAACAAAAACAAAAACAACAACAACAACAACTGTGTCGAACGCATTGAATTTAAATTGTGAATGTGAGGCCCATTTACAGTTACAGTCTACAGTCTACAGTTTATAGAGCCGTCCCCTCAATACCCTTAAGACCCTCAACCTGCAGGGCAGACGACTTTCAAATATACATGTTTTGTTTTCTTTTAAGATTCTCCACATTAACGGACTCGCATATATATAATATACATACATATATAGAGAGATATATAATACTTTGTAAAATCAAATGAAAAACATTTTTGAAATTGAAACACATACACATACATATAGAATGGAATATTTATTCATATATTATATAAATTTTAATTGGTTTTATTTTTTTGTTATTAGTGCATTAGATTGTAAAATTATAATCTTAGCAAAATGAATTTTCCTCTTGAAATTCAACACTAAATTCAATTATTTGAGTGAAAAACGAAATAAACAAAATCAATAAATCGAACTCAAAAATTAATCAAAACTGTGTTTCGAGTGCAATTTCAGCTGAAAGAAAAATGTATGATCCTAATAAGTAAGGAGTAAGTATGGCATTTAAGAAAGACATTTCTTCAGAAGAACTACAGAAAAATATATACTCTCATCAAAGCGAATGTGAAAGGGAATTAATGAATGCGATCCAATATTTTGTATGTACATACATATATATATGTACATATATATATATTTTTTTTCCAATGATCGATTGTATCCCAATTCATTGCAGTAATCATCATATCCGTTTTCACATGCATCCACAAAAAATAAAAAAAAAAAACAGAAAATAAAAAAAAACCTATTCGTTAAATACATGATTCTGATTGCACATCGCATCACTGACTTCAAATAAATGCATTAATGCACGACTGCGAGTTACTCTGTAGCAATTTTCATTACTTCAATAAATAAACATTATTATTACAATTATTATATAATTTAATAATTATTGTCGCAGAATTTTAATGTCATAAAATCGTTAAAAATATCTCTATCACATGTGATAGGAGAAAGAATTCGACAGTCTACTTTTGAACAACCCTACTCTAAAACTAAAACTTCAATATAAAACTGTAATGAATGATTAATACATACAATTCTCATTAGCTTACAGAAAGTTTTTTTTAAATCGGTTGTGATATTTTCGAGTAATGATTAAAAATGCAAGCTCTTTAAGCTATAAAATTGGCTAGGTTTTAAAAGTAAAATTGTATAAAAAGGACACAGACAAATTTGTAAAGGGTTTTCTTTTGATCTGGAGTCCTATATGGACAAAAAAAAATGGAGTTGGGGAAGGTAACAATCTGGCTTTTACCGGGTTTAATCGATTAGATGAGTTGAGATGAGATGAGTTGTACATAGGAATTCCGGGATAAAATCAATCCAATGCGGTGTCAGAAGTACGATAAACCTGAATTTTCTTAAATCAGGTTAAAATTATTCGATTTTCCTCAATATTATTTTGATTTTCGGGATTCTATCAACTTTTTTTAGTTAGATCAAATATTCTAGGCTACTTTGGCTTTTTAATTTTAGAATTGTTTTCTTTCTGTGTATATGTTACCTAAATCTCTAGTTTAACATCGAACAAGTTCCAGCTCCAAGGTTAAAAGGAACCAGCAATTGGTGCGACCCATAAACCGATCCATTTATATCGTATATTAAGGACACTGATCACGATTGCAATACAGAATACCGTTAATTACATACATACATATACAATTTTGCACAATTTAATTCAACCCACTTTACACAGTTTTGTATTACCCACGGGGTATGCAAAAAGTAACTGAAAAAAGAAAGAAGAAAAAAGAAAACAACAACAAATTAATTGTCAAGCCCAACCCCAGGCGAGGCTTCAATCCAAGCTGAAGCCTAGACCTCAGCTGCAGTCGCGGTCGACGTCGACGTCGCAGTTAGAGCGCTGTTTGTTGCGTGGAGAGTGAAATGCATTTTTGAAGCGTGCCGAAAAGAGAGTGTGAAGAGAGTGGGCAGCGCTCTCTCTGGGTGTCGCTTTGAGAGAGAGGCGCCGCTGTTTCTGCCACTGTCTCTGCCACTGTCTCTGCCGCATTCGCAGCTGGTGCTACTGAGCTTTGGCCGGCTCAAAGCTTCGGCTGCTCAGCTGTGCGCGCTCAGTGTGAAAACGAGTTTCGTGGCGAACGGTCGATCAGCGCCAGTCGTTGCCGCAGTCGCAGTCGCAGTTCGTGGCCCTAAAGAATTTCGACGCAGCCTCTCACTGTCTATGTGTGTGTGTGTGTGTTTGTATGCGTATGTGTAACTGTGTGTTGCGCCTGTGCATTGTTTATTTACATACATTACATGTTTTCCATTTGGCGTTTTAATTGGGCAGCGAGTGCAATTGTGTGTACCGTGTGTGGGCAGCCGCTTAGTAAATATTAGTTTCTTTTTTTTTGTTATTTGTTTTGTTTTTTTTTTTTTTGTGCTTTTCCAAAAATCAAATAAAAGAAGAAGAAGAAAAACTGCACTCGTGTATGTGTGTGTATTTAGCTGCATGTGAACTAACAGGAAACAACGAGCAATTAAACAAACGACGTTGACGCCGTCGCAGTTGCCGTCGCAGTCGCAGTTGCCGTCGCAGTTGCCGTCGCAGTTGCCGTCGCAGTCGCAGTTAGAACCATGGAGCCCAAGACTCGCTAATTGAGGTCGTCGCTAGGTAAGTTGTGATCTAGCTTATTGTTGTTCCTGTTGTTGTTGTTGTTGTAGTTGCTGCTTCCGTTTTCCAGCGCCAACATTGAAATTCACTTACGGCAGCAACAACTGAGATCGCCAAGTGCGCTTCACTTACATTGATACAAAGATGCAAAGATACATACACACATAGATACAAAGATACTTAGATATACATATGTTGGCTCTTTGCATCACGTACAATATACAAACGGTAAATAATGCCGGTGCTCACACTCCGCCCGTAAATCCCCAAGCCACAAAAAAAAATTGCAGCACGCACAGTGGAACAAGTGCCATTTGTAACTGCTTCAAATCAATTGGTAATATGTAAAGATTGGTTGAAGAAGAAAATTAGAAACAATTGAGAAATTCTATTGCAATTTATTGCGAATACAATAATTTCAAAAATCGAAATCTAAGCTAAAATCTTAGTTACACTGTGCGAATCAGTTATCAACTAAAAATTCATTTTAAAATTCAGTTTGAGATATTAATTATTTTTGTAAATTTTCTACCATCGAAAATTTTATTTTTATTTAATATTCTGCATTCTGTCTGAAAATAATTGGAATTACTAGAAATTCACTTTGACAAATTTTATTTAGATTTTCTCCACATTTTTTGGCTATTGTAAAGCGCAAAATGACACGTCACATGTCTATCGTTTTTGCACCACTGTGCGTGGCAAATGTGGCAAATCAAAATGACAGATAGACGCTGCAACTGCAGCTGTGTCTAGTATATAAAGCGTTTGTAGCTGCCGCTGCAATACGTTGCAACAACGCCAGTGAAAGCAGCGTCAAATCTGCGTCTTCTGTAAATGTATCTCAGAGATACAGTATCTGTATTTGTATCTGTATTTGTATCTCTATCTGTTGCTATAGCTGTACTAACAGCTGTATCTATATATTTATTTCTATTGCCACAACTGTTGCTAGCTGAGAACTTGGCTGCTGGCATTCCATCAACATCATCAACTGAAAACCATCAGCTATAATAATTATCTAACTATCTGGCCGCATAACTATCTATCCATCTATTCCTCTATCTATCTGACTGTGATTATTATGAAGCCTCTCAAAAGTCGTAGCGGAAACGCGCCACTTGCTTTCAGATCATTTTGGATGTTTGTATCTTTTTCTTTTTTTTTTTTTGTGTGGTCTGTTTTTGCATCGTTTTGTGTCTATCAGTCAATCAGCTGGCTTAAGGTCAAAGCACAGCTGCTAAATGCATATTAAGCACATATCTAAGCCACCAAAAGATACTTAAAGATACTCGCTACACTTGTAGATACTCACACATGTGTCTATCTGTGTGTTTCCTTTACGAAATAATTCACAACAAGTTTCAGCTTGAAACGGCAAGTGCAAAAATTTGTTGCGAAAATTGATTAACATCAAACTGGTTGGCGCCCCTCAATGCCCCCTCATTTTACCTCCCTCCACCCCCTTCTGCTTAGATGGTTAAATTTTTATGAAATTGCTGCTCAACAGTTTATTTTTTGTATCATCTTTTAATTGAATCGCATATAAAAATCAAACGCAAACAACATAAAATAAAATAAAAATAAAAGAAGCACCGACAAAACAATTATGATGATGATTATGATAGGGAGCTGTTGATGGATAATGATCATTGAAAGTTCAGGAATGGTTAAGATTATTATGATTGTTGTTCATTTTGATTTTGATTTTGATTTTGATTTTGATTTTGGCAACATTTCACTGGACAACCAACTGAACTGAACTGAACTGAACTGAACTGAACTTAACTGAACTGAACTGATAAACTGGTTTCTTGTGAGTTTATTGAATTTGAGATCTGTTTTTATACATTTGCATTGCCACGAAAAAGCGCTTCAAATTTTTTGGTTGTTTTTATTTATATTTTTTAAGTGTATTTCTTCATTTGCTGCTTCTTTTTATTTTTTGTTGTCAACAGCAATTTCAATAACAAAACAAGATGATTCTCCGGGCATGCTCATAAAACTGCTCAAGGTATTTGACCCAAGACATCAAAATGAGAACGACGCAAAAAGCTCACAATACGCATACGAAGGGGTTTAACGAGTTCGAGTTTCAGTTGAAGTTGAAGTTCGAGCTATACAAACGCCAACCCCAACCCTCAACCCCAAATCTAACCCTCGCCGCTTCTCAGTTAATTCTGAAAATCAAAAAAAATAAGTGTCAGCAGCTGTCTTGAAGCTTAAGATCCGGGAATTCTTTAGAGCTGTATGAATTTCCGAGTTCCCATTGAATTGCTGATGTGTCTACCTATTTATGTGCATGATTGTGTATATCTCAATTTTTTGAGGTCTAGAGACCCATTCTGATTGCCCATTCACCGCATTTCCCATTCACATCAAACTCAACTCAACTCAGCTCAGCCCAGTTGAGGTTCAGGTTCCACGTTCACTCACTTTCATCTGTCCACATGCAGTCCAAGACCTTTCTAATTTGAATGAATCGTTGTTGTTTCAGTTATTGTTGTTATTGTTGTTGTTGTTATTGTGTGATAACACTTGGCTTTTCAACTCACTTCAATTGGCGAGCATCCGCTAATTGATTTGGTTTTCCTCTAAACAAAAAATGGGAAAAAAAATCAACCCAGAAATGCAAACACAATGCAATTGTCTTAATTCCTACCAACTGACTCAATAACCCTATTATCATCAATATTATTACAATGATCTTTGCTCAATATAACCACATATAATATCCGTAACCTGATCGCCAGATGGATTCAACATGAAATCTGTCTAAACATTGTTATTCACTTTGTGAAATAACATTCAAACTATGAATCATTTTCATATTCAGTTTGTTTAATTGTTTTCTGTGTTACGAGTTGTTGCTGGAGAGCCCTCTATGATTATTTTTACTGTTTATCATCTATAATCTTTGTAAGTATGATAAATTATGGTTTTTATTTCCTTAACACTTTACTCTACATCAATCAGTTGCAAAGATGTAAAGAATTTCCTTGTAATTTAGTATTTGAAAGCTTTTCTTCTATAAAAATGTTATAGATATATTAACAGATCTATTATATA
The DNA here is from genome assembly GCA_035042165.1 of Drosophila kuntzei. NCBI lineage: Eukaryota > Metazoa > Arthropoda > Insecta > Diptera > Drosophilidae > Drosophila > Drosophila kuntzei. The sequence continues at coordinate 27,724 of JAWNLU010001429.1, forward strand.
ATTTACATATACATATATATAATCATCGATATTCCCAACTTTTTTAACAGTTTCCTTGAATTTGGTGAACTTCCTATTGGTAAACCTATTACTTAAGATCGTCATGCATTTTGAACAAAAACGCCCTCTATGGTTGATTTTACTATTGACAGGCAATTTTTTTATTTAAATTATTTATTTAAAGTCGACAGAGAGAAAACATAGTTAATTACATTTAAAATACGAGTATAAAATTAAAATGTTAAATTAAAAATTATAATAAACTTCAATTCGTAATCATTTAATCATAATTTCATCTTAAGATCACTTATGAATTATTTAAAGATCCAAATATATTTGATTATATTCTTAAAAATTTTATTTCGAAATTTGTATGTTTATCATTTCAATTGATAAGTAAATAAAATTATCCTTGTCTTTCTATGCTGACACTCTTCAGAATACGCTCTCTATATTTTATTAATGAATATCTATTGCAACATTTGCAACTGATCATTTATGCCCTAAAGTATTATATATTATATTATACTATATTTTCCTGTACCGTAACTCTTTAAAATACGCCATCCTTGGTTGATTTTACAATTATAACTAATTATTTGTATATAATCTTCAGAAGTATAGAGTGCAATATTTATTGTAGATACAATATCATATGTGGGTTCGCTTTGAGATCCCGCTTAATGCCTTTCAGGGTACTTGAACTTCAGTCTTGACTCTCTGCCTTCTGCCTTCTGCCTGCCACAAACAATGGAACCTCACAGCGGTGACGATACGAGATACGAGTAACTCTGCGAATGTTTTTTGATTCTTTAGTTCTTTGGATATGCTTCTGCATTGTCTAGAACCACACAATGCTTATACCATACCATACATAATAATTAGAATCATGCATAGCTCTGCCTCTTCTCTAACTGTGTGTGCGTGTGTGTGTGTGTGTGTGTGTGTGTGTGTGTGTGTGAGTTCGCTGACTGACTGACTGACTGACTGTGACTGCGACTGTGTCTATAACCGTAGCTACCGGGCTGCAAAACTCACCTCGGAGCTCGAAACGCTACAAACTTGCTCATAATCACATGCCACAGTCACAGCAGAGGAGTCAGCGCATACACTGAGAAAAATCAAGAGTACAATTAGCTATGAAGAATAAACTTAATGAAAAGAACACTTAAATTTAGTAAATTATGCTTCGATTACAATTATATTGATTAAATTGAGTCCTTTTAATGTTTTCGAATATTTTCGGGAAACTATGTTTAAAATACTGTATAATATTTATCTGTTTTTTCTGGAAATATTTCTGAATTTTTCATATTTGTTAACCTTTAAAAACTTCTCGGAGCATAAAAAGGCTTCCCTGTACAAATAATAAAGAACTTTGTTATGAAATCATTCTAAATTATGAGATTCGCAAGCAGAATAAAATGATTATAAGTAGGGATTAAAACCGTAATCGAAACCGTAACCTATAACCGGTATTAACCGGTTGAAATTGGAAACCGTGAAGCTCTAAGCGAAACAAAACATTTGTATTATAACGAAACCAAAATAACCGATTAATAACCGATTCATGAATAACGGTTCATTACGGTTCAATAACGCATCAATGTTGGTAAGGGGTAATGATCGTTTATAATACTAATTTTGATACCAAATTTAAATATTTATATTGTTAAATAGATTTTGCATTTATATATTGATCTTATTAAATAGATCTCTTTTGAAATCAATGAATTTTTGTTTATATTTAACATTTGTTTTTGCATTGAAATGATACCGGTATTTCGAAACCGAAACTGAAAATTCAAATACAAAGATTTTTCGTAACCGATAACCGATAACCAAAATAAAAAAAATTACCGAAACCGGTTTGATATGCTAATTATAAGTATGAAAATAAAGAAGTTGAATTTGATTTGATAACATAATTTTTGAACATCATAATAATAAGAAATAATCTAATTTTTGATTTAAGTGTCAAAAGTAGCACCTTTTTTGGGATAATTATAGAAAATAGATTAGATATTTATAAACCGCAAACAAACTCATATCTTTCAGACTTTGTTTTGTGCAGTGTATCGAGCTTGGCTTTTCTTTGGGCTCATTAAACATGGCTTCGTTTGTTCTGAGCAATTACGGCGAAGCCTGGAAGTATCAAAGAATTAAAGAATTAAAAGAACCTAAAACCAAATACAGTGAAGCCAAGAAAACAAATGAAGCCAATGTTTAGAAGTTGTTGTTGTTGTTGTAATTTGTAATTTTTGGCAAAACGAATAAAAAATGGAAAAGAATCGAAAAAACGTTACAAAATTGATTGCCGACAAAGCTGCGATTACTGCGATGTCCGATGTCTGATGTCTAATGTTCGATGTCTGATGTCTGATTTCTGATGATGCCATTAATCACAGCTCAGCAAATTGAATTCTGTGCATGTATCGCCCAAGCAAAAGTCGACAAATTAACGTGTTTTTAATTGGTCAGTCAACTGGGAGCACTAAAAGTAACAGCTAAAAGCTAAAACAGCGAGCAGCAACAACAACAATAACAATTACAACAACAACAACAACAACAACAAAACTCGAAGCATGCCACGATGGCAACAGAGGCAACAATGGGGCAATTGTCATGTGAAGTCATTGAACTCCCCACTCCAATGTGCCAAGTTAATTATGATAAAAAAGAAAAATAAAACTCTAAACGAGTATGGATCTCATCTGGGTTTGGATCAAGCAATGATTGCGCAGTTTCATTTTGTAAATGTTTAGTGTTTTTGTAGAAGAAGCGTCTTGATTATGAAATATTTGTACTCGTTATTAATTCATAAACGAATCCGTTTGAAGCGTTCCCAATTGCAACATGACCTTGACAAGGGCACACACACACACACACATGTAAACTATTAAACGTGTTTACCAAAACCGGTTAAAGACGTTTTCCCCCCCTCCTCCTCTCTTTTCCACCCTCCAGTTGAAAGTGTCGCTGATATTTTAGACGCTCTGGCAACGCTTCAAAGATTTCCATTTGACACTGTCAAATGTTGAGCAAACCACGTGCCACGACTTTATCGGGATCGTCTTCCCCACATCTTCCCACCGAAAGGCAAATTTACTACGCATCAGCTGATTGAACAACTTTTCCCCCTCAACAATTCATTCAATCGTTTTTATTTTGTTATTCTCTTCAATTTCAACTTCATTCAATTGTGTTGCGTACGAAAGCGTGAAAACGCAGTCAACCAGTGATCAGTTCGACTTTTGGGGAAAATGGATTATATGGAGAGGAGAAAAATATATGAAGAACTTTAATAAAATATCGTAAACTTCAAAAAATGTTATTACAATAATTAGAACTAATAAATTTACTCTCAAGTGTTGGTTTTATAAATAAAAGAGACAATCCGATTCTGATCTATCAATAAAAATTATATAAAATACATGAAATACATACATTATTTAAAAACATCAAATAAAATACCGAAAACTTCAAAAAATGTTATTACAATAATAAGAACTAATAAATTTACTCGTTGGTTTTGGCTTTATAAATAAAAGAGACTATTTAATTCTGATCTTTAAATAAACATTATATAATTTAAATTATATTAAGTTTATATGGAGAGCACTCATATATATGAAGAACTCCAACAAAACATCAAATAAAATATCGTAAACTTCAAAAAATTTAATACAATAATTATAACTAATAAATTTACTCGTTAATGTTGGCTTTATAAATATAATAAATATATATCTGCTTCTGATCTTTAAATAAACATCACTTAATATAAATGGTATTAAGTTAATATGGAGAGCAGTAAAATAAATGAAGAACTCCAACAAAACATCAAATAAAATATCGTAAACTTCAAAAAATTTTAATACAATAAATATAAGTAATAAATTTACTCGTTGGTGTTGGCTTTATAAATGTATGATATCTATTAACAAACTTCATATAATATAAATTATATTAAGTTTTAATCATTCCAAAGTTTTTCTCTTTTGGAGAATGTATTTTTCCATTAAGTTCATTTAGAGGACTTAAATAAAATAATTATTGTATATAACATAAAGATTTAACATTGTGAATCTAACTTAAAGAAGAATCAAATGAGAGAAGACAGAAACGAAAACATAAAGAGAGATATATATAAAAAAAGATATAGAGAGAGATACTGATAGAGTCTATGTTCTTCCATGATTAATAGCTTAATTTGAAGCATGTTTCTAATTGATTTTAAGATGAAACAAAAGTCATTGAATAAATGACCAGTTCTTAATTAGTTAAAGCCCACTTTAAAGCACTTCCCAACACTGGCAATACTGTGTAGCATTGAGGCAACACTTGAATGTGGTAAATGCTAATTAAATCACTCAGTTCACATTAAACTCCACATTCATAGGCCCATTTAATTGGAGTTATAACCCTACAAAGTCTATCTGCCCTATGCTAGGTATTTTTTTTGTAATTTTTTATACCTTTTTTCTATATATAAATTTATTTTTATATGTTTGGTATGTGTATTTTATTTATTTTTTTTTTTTTTTTTGGTGCTCTGCGAGCCGTGGCGATTGTTGATCGTGGATCGTGGATTTCTTTTGTTGGTCTCTTGCATAATTTTTGCTCTTTTGTGTGTTGTGGTTTTTAGTCTGGGGTTTTGCTGTTTTGTCAGCCATTTGATTTGTATTATTACTTAATTGCTTTGAACCTGAAAACTGCTAAAAACTATACAAAATCAAATAAATAAAGGTGATACAACAACACTTATTTATTGTATCACTCTCGGCCCATATGGAAATGAGTCAAAATATTTACATAAATTGTCGGTGTAAATTCTTGTTTTGTATTTTTCCCTCTTTCTACATAGAAAAACGAAACACGCGCCACAAAAAAAACCCAAAAAACTCAAAAAAAAAAAAAAGAAGAAGAAGAAGAAAAAAAATTGCTTACAATTCCAGTTGATTTCATTGTCACCAAAATGCTGACATTGAAAATTTGGGCAGAAAGCAGCTGGAACGAATGATATAAACGTGAAAAGAGGGAGATACACAGTAGAAGACGTAAAAGATATAGAAGTAGTAAGTGAAATAGTAGAAGAGAAGAGGAGAGGAGATGAACAAATGTTTATTTGTTGCTGAAATGTGAGCAGCATTTGCATTGAGGCAAATGGGTCACTGCGACGAATACGAATACGAATACGAGTTTGAGTACGAGTTTGAGTACGAGTTCGAGTAGTCGTAATTGAACTCGTACTCGTACTACTCTCATGTTGGGCAAGGGCCACTCGAAACGTGCGTTAAATATCCAAAAGATTTGATACAAAATAAAAACATTGCGATCATTGTATAATCACAGTGACTACGTGACGAGATTGACAACTTTTAATCAGGAATTCAACAAATAGAACAACATCATTGTTGCCAAAACTTGAATTAAAGAATGCATTAATCTATGAAAAATCAAGTGAAATCATAATATTAAATTCTATATTTTTGAGTACTCAACCTACTTAAAAAAAGAGATTGAATAAAGTTAAAGATCAGAAATGTTTGCAAATGCCAAAGAAATGTTGGGTTTCGAATATGTTCTTTATATAGGAGAGTCTTTGAGGTAACTGATGTAAATAATAGAATTAATATATGTATACAGAATTTAATTGTTTTTCATTCGATTAGATTTAAATTTGGTGTGCAATATTTATGCTAATAATAAATTGACACGTAAAATAAACATTGGAAAGTTGAGATGAAAAGAGAAGCAAAGAGTCAGGACTAACAGAAAGTCTGTCTAAAAATCTGGAGATATAGTTGAGAGAAAAAAAAAGCTTTCTATAGGAATTGAAAATAAAGCTTTAGCAGTTTTATAAGACATATTTATAAATGCATTTTTCACTAATTCTAAATTCTAAAATACGTTTTATTATTGCAATTTCAATTCCTAATAAGCAATTCCTAGTTTTTGTCTTCAATAAAATAAAATTAAATATCCAAATATAGACAATATATGTACTTAAATATAATAGTTATATATAATATCTATTGAGCTCAATTTGAAGCTGTAAGATTGTTGGGCAAGTTTCAGCTGAAGACGTGCGAAAAATGAAAAATAAATAATAAATTGTAGTCGCACCTTTGCCAGTGTTGTATAACGTTATGTTTTGCTAGAGAGTCGTGTCGTCTGGTAATGAGCACTACTTTAATATATGTACAATACGATAACGATGCGATACTTAACGATAATACTTACGATACAATACAATACCATACGATACGATACAATACGATACGATATGATGACGATACGTGACATGACTGAGTTATGTATGTGTATAAAAATTAGAGACTTTGGCTATTTCATTTTATATAAGCTGAGACTGGGAGACTTTGCGAATTCCATTAGCCGAATAGCCGTCTTGCTTGCGTGTTGCAAGTGCTTCCTGCTTCACAGGCATGCAACACGCACTGGACACTAGAGGGAGATGGCAATAGAGAGCGAACGAGCCAAAGAGCCAATGTGAGATAGAAAGACTTGTTTGGCCACTATTCGATACTTGGATACTCGATTTTGGGGCAGCAGAAAGTAAAACTCGCAACTCGCCGTCAAAGTTGTTGCAGCTGTTTTTTTCCCCTCTTCTTCTTCTTCTTCTGCTGCTGTTTTTTTTTTTTTTTTTTGGGGTCCGTGCCTCAACCAGCTGCAGGTGACATACTTTTTTCGGCAACATGTCCTAAAATAATTTTACTTTTTCTTTGCTTAGCAACTGGTTTACAGTTTACAGTTTGCCTGGCCACTTTCTCTGCCCTGGCCAAAATGAAACAACAACAACAAACACAGCAAGAATAATCATCATGAATTGTCTTCAGGTTTTTCTAGTTAGCATTTAGCACTTATGCATGTGGGGGTCCAATTCAAGGTCAACCAGCTGTCAAGCCTCACAATTGCTCCCCACTCTCGACTCAATGAATGGCCCGACTAAGAACAGCTGACAGTTCCCATACATACTATATAAGTAAATAAGCTTGAAGACAACGCCATCAAATTCGGAATAACAAATAACCTATATATGTACATATATCGTTCATACACTCAGAAAAAATCTAGATTTCCGTACTTAAACTGGCGATATTCAAATTCCGAAATTCCAAAACTTATTTCAAGCTCAGTTTACATACGTCTGTAAATCTTAAAATGAGATTATCATAGGATATTTTAATTACGTTTCTCTCCAAGATCAAAACATACTAGTTTAAGTACACTAAAATTTTGAAATTTACTTATTTCTAGTACAGAACATTCTCATTTTTAAGTTAATTTCAATCAAGAAAAAAAATTGTTTTATTATAAAAAATCTGATCCTAGTTTTTGGAGGTATCTTAACAAGACTCACAGATTTTACAGTTACCATGGTCTTATATATTCTGACCAAGTTCGGTAAAAATCGGCCTATTATAGGAATGGTCAGTCAGAATTTAAAATTTAAGATTGATTCATACTTCATTTAAGACTTTTAAATTTGAATTTTTTTAAATTATCTTAAAATTTTAAGAACAACACCATATAAATTTAGGATGGTACAGTTTTTTCTTAGTGTATGTATAATAAATCCGTGTCCGGCCAGTCAACGACATTTGGCTTCGTATTCACAATGCATTCACCTCCCAATGGATGTCCAACACAATCTCGAACTCAAACTCAGCTCAAACTCGAAGTCGTTACTCGAAATGCAGCTGGAGATGATGTTTCTTCAGGCGAGTCCGGGATATCAAATAGTATCAGGTGTATGTGGCAAGTTGTTGTTGTTGTTGTTGTTGCTGTTGTTGTTGTTGTTGGTAATCGATACAAGAGGGTCAACAGAGCGCAGCTCGTTGTTGCATTTCTTTCTACTTGTAGTTCCGTTTAAAATCACAAACTGTAAAATATGTTACCTACTTTAGGTAAGGATTTCAAAAGCTTCAACAAAATTCACAAATCTGAGCTTAGCAAGTAATTTTTAGTAAAAAATTACACTCCCAACGTTATAAAATTGCTGTTTATTTATTATATGGTGATTTTTTTATTCGAGCATTTTATTTCCGAAATAAATTATTACACATTTCTCATATTTTTAAAAAAAAGTCACCCCATCTGTGGAAAATATGTTGTGCAAAATGTTATACTTGTAATCAGGGATTAAAACCGAAACGAATATCGGTTTCAGTTACGGTTTCGGTTATGCTTGAATTAAGGTTTTCGGTTATCGGTTATGCAGAATCTTGGAGTATCGGTTTGGTAACGGTTATCGGTTTAAAAATACCGGAAAGGTTGCGGTTCACTATATAAAAAAATTAAGGTTTTCGGTTGAATAAAATAGGAAGCGCAATTCATTGTTTTACATAAAAAAGACTTAATGCTCTTATTAGCCTGGAAAATATTGTTTTCTGGTTACTGGAATGGTCCAGCGTAATGTCGATTTTATCATAATATAACCTCATATAAATATGGTTCATTTGGTTTGAAAATTTCGACTATTTTGATTATACTGATGTATGATAACTTTAAACTGCCATAACTTTATCAAAACTTAATTAATTTCCATGAGCAATGTAAATTTGAGCACGATTTTACCTCTTAATTCGTTCTGCATTTAAATTTTGTTCATTTTCAAAAGTCGAATTTTTTCGAAAAAATCAAAAAAGACAAAGGGGTAACACTGTAAATTTTCAAAAAATTCTATTTTCAAAAATTTTCAAAATTGAATAAAATTTAAATGCAGAACGAATTTAGAAATAAAATCATACGTAAATTTACATTGCGCATGGAAATTGATTGAGTTTTGACAAAGATATGGCAGTTCGAAGTTGCTGAGTAGCTGTGACGGCCAAAACCGAAATAACCCTTTAAATGAATCGGTTACAAAACGGTTATTTCGGTTTAAAGAGTTTCGGTTTATGGGTTTCGGTACAGTGGAAAAAAATATTTTCGGTTACGGTTACAAATTTCAATCGGTTTTTATCGGTTAAGGGTTACGGTTTCGGTTAAGGTTTTAATCCCTGCTTGTAATAGATCGAAGACAAATTAATTTTACCTTGGAGTTTGTATTTAAATATACTTTCAATACTTGAAATTTTTGAATTTAAAAGAAGTCATCCCCCTGGGTGGTAAATATGTAAGTCAAGGATGTTGCTTCAATGGTATAACAAACATTTGCCAAGTTCTACATAAAATGTTCGAGATTGACCCCCTGGGTGGTAAGTGGGTGTCTCAAGGTTGCAAAATTTATTTTGTAAGTTCTATACAAATAAATGTTACGATAATTACTCAAAGAGTTTTTTATTAAATTAACCCCTTGGGTGGTAATTTGGTGGCTCAAGTTTCAATAGCTAACATTTTTTGCATTGATGTGTAACCGATAATTTATTTACAAAGCTCCTCAGGCCAATTGAAAAAGAATTGATCTAGATAATTTTTTTTAATTACCCCCTGTGGAGAAAATCTGCTGAAATAATATCTAATAGAAGAAATTAATTTTTGTGAATTATTATGAATTTATTTTCAAATAACTTGCTTAAGATTTAAATAAAATAAAAATTTAAATGGATCTCAATAAAAATAATACTCCTCTGGGTGGAAAGTGATTACAAAAATAAACGACAGGATAACTCAGCTAGTTAATCCTTGCTGGAAAACAATCCTAAAGTAATTTTTTGATTTTTAATTAGGTTTCCAATTAATTTTGAAAATGATTTAAGGATTTATTTAGCAAGAAATTCCCCCTGGGTGGAAATTGATGTATAAAAAAGCCCAGGTAACGCAGGGTTAACTAAATTGCATTGATCTTATAATTAATTTGTTCTTTTCGCTTTGATTAACCAGGGCTGAGTATCGTATTGCAGCCAGGGTTGGTCATATGGAATTCAAGTTAGGTTATGTAAGACATTATTGCTGCACAGTGGGTCAGGTTAATCAACTCTGCATCGCATATGAATGCTAATTGATGTTTGGTATGCAATCAAGCGATTGCCACCTGGCTGCCCATTCAGTTGTCCATTTTCATTGATGAAGTTGCGCTTGTTGTGCCCCACCCACTCACACACACACACACACACACACACTCACACACGCACACTCACACATACACACAACAGAAAAGGCAAACAATTGCAGCAGAATTTCATATCTGGCTGGTTGACTTAAGCCAAGGTGAGCCACATTTAGCCTGGCCAACTGCAGGCAGCCCAAAATGACCAAATCGCCAAATGAATTAGGCTGCATTTTTCATTTTTCATTTAGGTATTTGCTTTTTTCATTGGGCAGCCAGAGTTGAGAGGGGGAAGTTGCATTTGACATGCCCAACAGCCCAACAGACAGACAGACAGACAGGCGCAGTTGCAGTTGCAGATACAAAAAGAAAACAACAATAGAGGGAATTCTATCAACAACACACCGAATATTTGATACCCCTGCAACTGATGGTTTTTCAAAAAGTTTTCATATAAAACAACATTGAGTAGCTTCTTTGAAAATATTCAGTTTTTATTTAATTTATGTTTTTTGATACATAATTTATTATTATAATTATAATTATTATTATCAGTGTCATATTAGAAACTCTATCTATAGAGCTAAGGGACCTCATATTAAATTTATGTAAAAATATTTTGATATTCGAAAATATTTTTTAAAAATCAAAATATTAAAATTTCGACTTATTATTCCTATGGCAGATATATTATATATTAACTAAATATTGCCAGTAGGTATAAGATTATTAAAAATGTGCAATCTGTGAGATTAATTAAGATTCCTTAAAAAAATTCGGAATATTTGTCACACAAAATTTTAGTTTTCAACCGATTGTTCCTGTGACAGCCATATAATATTTTGATCCGATTTGGCGGATTTTCCGTCTGTTCAAAATTTCATCAACGTACTTTTTTATTATGCCGAAACCGAAGTTCCGAAATTATTTAGACCGAAATAACCGATTCATAAATAAGCTTTAATTTTAAAATTTAAAACTAATTTTGATTTTAAATTTAAATATTTATCTTATTAAATAGATTTTAAATTTATGTATTGATCTTGTTAAATAGATTTTTTTTTTTAATCAAAGAATTTTTGTTTTACCGAAATTATTTAGACCGAAATAACCGATTCATAAATAAGCTTTAATTTTAAAATTTAGAACTAATTTTGATTTTAAATTTAAATATTTATCTTATTAAATAGATTTTAAATTTATGTATTGATCTTATTAAATAAATGTTTTTTTTAAATCAAAGAGTTTTTGTTTTTTTTTTATGTTTAAACATTTTGTTTTGAACCGATATCATGCCGGTATTTCGAAACCGAAACATATGAGAAACCGGTAACCGTTACGAAACCGATATACAAAGATTTTTCGTACCCTACTTATTTGCATAGAAGGATAATTTATATTTGATCTTCGTTCTGATCAAAAAACATTTGTATATAATTTATGGGATCTGCCACGACTCTCTTAATGCGTTACACATTTAGTGATAAAATGATAATACAGTCAGCAAGGGTATTCAAAGAAAACAGATGCAGATGCAGATACAAGTTACAGATACATTTGAAAAGATACGCAGTGTGTATTTCTAAGGCTTGAACGGCAATTGTTTAACTGGCAACCGGTTAAAAGCGAGTGTGAGTGCGAGTGTGAGTACCCATACGAGTACTCGTATTCGTACTCAGACTTGTAATTGTAATTAAAAAGCGCGGCCAGGCAAAGCCGAGTTATAAACAAGGCAAGTCAACAGCGATCATCATACAAATGTTCGTATATGATCGTCTTCTGTGTGGGACTGCAATTTGGTATTGGAATTGGTATTCGAATTGGTATTCGAATTGAAATTGAAATTGAAATGGGAATTGGAATTGGAATGGATGGCTTTTAGGCTCTGATTGGATGAGCGCGGCACTTGTCGGCGATTTCCTGTCATTAGTTTTGCGCCATCTCAAGGTTGTTTGGCAAGCCCAGACATCGTCGCGTTGGCCATGAGCATCTCAAAGATGCATACATACATACATACGTGTACTTGCAGTTTATATTTGTATCTGTGTATCGATGTATCTTTGTATCTTTGTATCTTTGGTAGCTGCGTTGGCGCTGCCCGGTTTCTGGTTTTCCACTCGCAATTAAGGCAACGCGCTAAACGTCTTTTCAAATGAAATGCAAGCCAGTTATTATCCAAGTAAGTGCATAAGAAAGCCCCCAAGTGGCAAGTGGCAAGTGGCAAGTTGCAAGTGCCAAGTGGCAGCAGCACCAACAACAACAGCCACATTTCATTTCTCTTCACTTTCTTCCCGGGCAACATGCAACAAAACAAGCTAACAACAAACAACTAGCAAACTTGCAACCAGCCAGAAAATAATATAAAGAAAAATATAAAAAAACCGGCACCTTTAGTTATTTTTGTTGCTGTTGTTGTTGCTGTTGTTGTGGGCACATTGCAATGTGGAAAATGTGCGCGCTCTAACAAATTTATGAGCGCCACTTGAACGTTGCAATTGCAACACCGCCAACTGCAGCAGCTGCTGTTGTTGCTGTTGTTGCTGCTGTTGTTGCTGTTGCTGCTGTTGCTGCTGTTGCTGTTGTTGCTGCTGGTGTTGCTGTTGTTGTTGTTGTTGCTGTTGCTGCTGTTGCTGCTGCTGCTATTGTTGCTGTTGCTGCTGTTGTTGCTGTTGCTGCTGTTGTTGCTGTTGCTGCTGTTGTTGCCAACCAAGTGTGGACCTGATCCCAACCAATATCTTGTTTCTTTTTTAGTATTATTTTTAGTTGTTTTTTTGGGAGGCTGTGACAGGTTGCCCCCGGTTGTCGTCGATTGGGCGACATACCAACTGCATTCGGAATTTGCAGCTGGGAAGATTTTGTGGCAATCAACAACAGAGACAGAGATAGCATGTGTAAGTGCGATAGAGAGAGGGAGTTGACAGATCAGAGCTTAACTTTTCATTTTGCAAGTGTTTTGATCAATCGTTGGATCACATGTTGTGCGTTAAAACTTTAATTGAAATGAAAACGAAAACACAATATTGAGACAGGGAAAGACAGATACAGTCAGAAAGAGAAAGAGAGATAGAGAAAGAAAGAGCGAGAGATTGGCATTGAAAGTTCACTTAAGACAACTAAATATCTTAAAAATGCAACTTCAATTAATGTTCAATACTTTAATTAAACATGTCATAAACAAACTACAGACCTAAAAAGCTTTCAAGCTTTTTAAAAATATGCAGAGAGAGAGAGAGAGAGAGAGTGACAAAGAGTGGGAGAGCAAGTTAATGAGACTTAACTTAAAGGAACTATAATTCTTATATGATTTTAGTTAAAATGTAGTAAATTTCATGCCCAAACATTGCCGAACTTTTCACCTAAAAAGCTTTAAAGCTTTTTAGAAATGTGCCAAAAGAGAGACAGTTAGAGAGAGAGAGATAGGGATAGAGAGTGGGAGAACTCTTTAATGAGACTTAACTTAAAGGATCTAAAATTCTTGTATGATTTTAGATAAAATTTTGTAAATTTCATGCCCAAACATTGCCGAACTTTTCACCTAAAAAGCTTTAAAGCTTTAAGAAATGTGCCAAAAGAGAGACAGATAGAGAGAGAGAGATAGGGATAGAGAGTGGGAGAACTCTTTAATGAGACTTAACTTAAAGGAACTAAAAATCTTATATGATTTTAGATAAAATTTAGTAAATTGCATGTCACAACATTGTCGATTTTTTGACCTAAAAAGCTTTAAAGCTTCTTAGAAATGTGCTTTCTAACCTTCATTAACTTTTATAGAAAAACCAAGGCTTTAAACCGAATTCCCACTTTCAACAGAAACTTAAGACAAACTTCAACTCATTATAAAACAAATTGTTTGCCCAAATTAAATTAAAATTAAATTTCAAAATTTATAACTTGCATTTCTAACATATATTTTTTAAATATCTATAATCAAATTTCATTAGCTGAATAGAGATGTTAAAAGTTATGCCTACATAAAATGCACAAGATTTTTTAATACCGATAATAAATTTTTATATCAGCCCCATTACAAGTTATAATTTATTTATAAATATTAAAACAATATTAGCTTAAGCTGAGCTATAGATTAATTATTTCTATAGCAAGTTCAAGTTTCACTTTGAGCAACTGTGCAAAGTGCATTGATAGGGCCTACTAAAAAAACTCACTTATGATAACGATCTAACGATATAAATCCAAATACTAATGCAAACACACACACACACACACAGATATACTCACACACAGACACATAGAAAAAGTTGCATTTGACCGTAATTGAATCTGAAACGCATGCAACTGTCATGCAAACGCTTTGCCTATACACTGCAAGAAAAACAATGTAAATTTCAAGATTTACAAATGCATTTTAAATGGAACCATTTAATCAACATTATTATATATTTGTATAACTTAAAGTTAAATTTAAATTTAAAGTTATCATTATTTTTGTTATTTTGAAATCTATTTAATTAATTATATGTACACTGTCGACACGACAGATTATTTAAAAAAATAAATACATTTAAATATAAAAATATAAACTTGACGATATTTTGTGATATGTAATTTGAAAATTTAAAAACCTTGTAGTAAATGTTCAATATGAAGTGAATAAATATTCTTTTTTACAATTTAAATTGAAATAAAATATTAGCAGAATATTATAATTTTTTGAAAATGTAATTGAATGAGTTTTCATTTCTTAATAAATACTTAATAATTAAAGAATTTTTTGTAGTTCACTTAAAAAAGTAAAAGTAACATAATTATTTTTTAAATTTGTTTCAAATATTGAATTATTACGTTAAAAACATTTAATTTGATAAGATTGAAGTATAAGTATAACGATTATAGATATATTTAATTTAAAAAATATATAAATTTATTTATTTAATTATTATTGAAACGTTTCACACTCAATTTTTAATATAAATTTGAGCATATTTACATTGCACTTTTGTTTTTATCAGTGTAGGGCGGGGCGCAGGGGTCTGTGGCCTGGGTCTGTGAATGGGTCTGGGTCTGGCCTGCAATTGACCCAATTCTCTGCTGTTGCCGTTGTTGTAGATATTATTATTTTTTTTTTTTTATTATTATTTTATTCTCTTATTTTTCTTCTCGCTTTTTTTCAACTTTTTGCTATTGTAAAGTACATGCAACACTGGGAGGCGAGTCATTAAGGCTGACATCGACGTGACTGTCAGCGGTAAAGGCAAAGGTAAAGGTAAAGGGATAGGGGAAAAGCGGAGAGCGGAGAGAGGGGAGTGGGGAGTGGGCTACTAGGGCGCATATTTGCCGCTGGCATTGATTGAAGTCTAATTAAAGTAAAAGACGAGAGAGAGAGAGAGAGAGAATTCTCTGCTAACGGATCTAACACTCGTCTTAACGTTTATGTGGAGCAGCAGTCGATGGGGCAAGTCATGTTGCAAGCACACAAGTTGCCACACTGCCGAGGCGTGTCGCAGAAAATATTTAAGCAAGATTTTAGCCCATTCAACGGATGCAAAAAGAAAAAGTAAAACTTTTGGAGGCTGAGACATCGACATGAAATGTAGAAATCTTTCTTTCTATCTTGTCTTTTGTGAGTGGCAAGAACAGCAACGAGAGTAACAACAACAACAACAGCAACAACAACAACAACAGCAACAACAACAACAACTGAGAGCCAATGATCATAACTATCATTACGCTGATCATATGGTTTTATTGTCGAATTTGCCGTCGTGAAACTTGTTTATGTTGTTTTTGCTGGTTCTTTTTTCCTCAGCTCGGAATGAGTTTGTGCCACTTTTTTTCAAGTTGCGCATAAATACACAGAAAAGAAAAACAAAACACAAAATAACAACAACAACAACAACAAAAACAAAAAACGAAAAAAGAATTTCCGTTAACGGGGTCAGAAGCTCGAGTACAAAACTCTTGGCCAATGAATCGGTTTTTTGGCTAGTGAAATGCTTGCCTCGATTGTTGACTTTTTGCATATTTGTAGACAAATTGTTAACAATAACCCCCCCCCCCCACTCTTTCTGAGTACAAAGCATGTGTTTAAGCCCAACACCCACCGAAGCGATTTTCAATGTTCTATGTTAAGGTTGAGGTTATCAGTGCACGAAACGTGCCAAAGTAAACAATAGTTGTATGAAAGCAAAGACAAGGTCAGTCTAAATAACAAATGTAAACACAATTGATAAGGAATATGTGTGTGTGTAGGGGGGGGGGGAGGAACAGCCCTTGGTGCTATCATCATCATCATCCATTTTTCAAGTGGTTCCTGATAAGTGAAAATAGTTACCAACTTGTAAATTGTATCTTCTCATCGATTTGCGTCCTTAATATGTGGGTTAAACAAGCGTTAAGTGTTTTAAGTATCTTCTATAGTTAATAAATCCCCCCTCCCTACCATCCCGATCAGTTATCAAACACACACTCATACCACAATATTATTTGGTAATTCCCTAAACTCAAACAGTTTATAGACTGTGGCGTGACTTGACATCCATGGAACAATCTATTGTTGTAATTTATTAAAAAGACATTTCCTTAAGCGTTATCTGATTAATGGACTACTAACTGACTGAACTACTTTATCGGTCTTGTAAAACATTCAATGTTTGCCTATATAATAGATTCTATAAACCATGAAACCATGATCAAAATATTAATTATAACATTCGTATAATAGAAGTAATTGTAAATATTTGTATTTAGTAGTTTTCTTAGTAGTCGTGGTAGAAGTACAATTCTTTGGATTCGTAGTAATAGTAGCAATAGTTGTAGAAGCAGTAAAAGTAGTAGAATTAGTAAAAGTTGTAGAAGCAGTAAAAGTAGTAGAATTAGTAAAAGTTGTAAGTAGTAATAGTAGTAGAATTAGTAAAAGTTGTAAGTAGTAATAGTAGTAGTACTAGTAGTAGTAGTAGTAGTAGTACGTAGTAGTAGTTGCAGTAATAATAGTCGCAATAGTAGTAGAAACAGTAAAAGTAGTAGTATTAGTAAAAGTTGTAATAGTAATAGTAGTAGTAGGACATAGTAGTAGTAGTGGAAGTCGATGTAGAAATAGTAGAAATTATAGAAATAGTAGTAGTAGTAGTAGAAGTAGTAGTAGTAGTCGATGTAGAAATAGTAGTAGAAGTAGTAGTAGTAGTCGATGTAGAAATAGTAGAAATTATAGAAATAGTAGTAGTAGTAGTAGTCGGAGAAGTAGAAATTATCGAAATTATAGTAGAAGTCGTAATAGTAAGAGAAATTATCGAAATTATAGTAGAAGTCGTAATAGTAGGAGAAATTATTGTAGGATTAGTATTAGTAGTAGTCGAAATTATAATAGTAGTCGTAGTAGTAGTAGTATGAGAAATTATAGTATAATAAATATTAGTAGTAGGTGAAATTGTAATAGTGACAGTAGTAGTCGAAATTATAGAAGTATAAGTAGAAGTAGTAGAAATAATAGTAATATTAGTCCTAGCAGTAGTAGTAATTATAGTGGGATCAGTGTTAGTAGTAGTAGAAATTATAGTAGTATTAGTCGTAGGTGTTGAAATTGTAGTAGTATAAGACGAAGTAGTAGTAATTATAGTAGTATTAGTCGTAGGTGTTGAAATTATAGTAGTATAAGACGAAGTAGTAGTAGTAGAAATTATAGTAGTGTAAGTCTAATAAGTCTTAATTGGTAGAAATAGTGGTAGTAGTAAGTCTTCTACTTTAGTAGAACTTCTTGTAGAATTTGTCGAAACTATTGCAGTAGTAATAATAATAGTCGTAATTACAGTAGTAGTAGTGGCACTTGCAGTTGTAGCAATGTCCTACTTTGGTAGTAGCTCTTAAAAAATGTTTTTCAATTTTAACTTAAGTACACTTCACTTTGCCTACACTTAACTATTAACTTGTGATGTGGATAAAGCTGTTACTATTTCTAGTAGTTTTTAGGCCCACACAGCTGAGATATTGCTTAGATGGGCTTCGAATTAGTGACGTTAAAATGACGAGTAATTAAATAAATATTTGAAATCCAAGCCCAACATCACAAAGATTGGCTGACAGATTGACTGACGGTTGAACATCGATTGTTTTGTGACGCGCCCTGTGCCAATGCCCATCTTTGGGGGCAACAACTTGGAAATTGGTGCGTGGCAGCAATTAATAAAGATGGAAGAGGCGCAGATGATGTCATATGTGTGTGAGAATACTTATGTGAGTGACTGTGTGTGTGTGTGTGTGTGTGTGTGACTAGGTGAGGCGGCCTCCTTAGTCAATGCTAATCGATAGACTGGGCGATAAAAATGGTCACGCATGTGCCAAAGACACTCCTGACTCCAACTCCCATGCAAAAGCTCTCTGCTGCAGCACTGGGAGAGCCAAAGTAACCCACGTCAGACAGCACTCAACTGAAGGTCGCCAGCGTCGCAGTCGCAGTCGCCGTCAGAACGAAAAGCTTGCGCAATTCGACTGAAGCATCAAAAGCAGTAGCTAACGCAGTAGCAGCGCAGCCGCAGTCGCAGCGCAGCAAACAGCGACGCGCTGTCACCTGTCTTATGCAATGCACAGCACGCTAAAAATTCTCAGTTCAGTTAGCGCAACTATCGCGACAAGTGAAGATAGCACACGGTAAATGTTAAACGTTAAGCGGAGTAAAGCTAGAACTACAATAACAACAACTAAAAAAACAGTCGGCTACAAAATCTGCAGTTTGCTTTTGTTCTGTTTTTGTTCCTTTCACCCTGCGCCGGCGCCAATTGCTCTCATTTCTGTTGCTATTGTTTTTATTGTGTTGATAAGATAAAAACGCAGCAGCAACAGCAGAAGCACAAACAACAACAACAACTGATGTGAACGTGAGAGAGCGCAAGTGAGAGAGAGCGAGCTTATGAGAGAGCGCACAGCTGAGCGCAGTTTGACTATCCTGTATTGTTGTTATTGTTGCCGCTGCTATTATTAGAGAGTTACCGTTGTTTTATTATTGCCTGCTACTATTATTATTCGCATGTGTGTGTGAGTAGGCTGCTGTTAGTATAGGTGTTGTATTCGTGTTCTGTGCATATTTTGCGCGTTTTTTGTTTTCAGTTTTGTTAACGTCGTCGTCGCTGCCGCCTCGCAACGCTGCTGTCAAAGCAAAGACAGAAGAAGCAGGAGAAATAAAAACACAGAAAACGGAAAAACAAAAAAGCCGAAAGCAAATACGCCGCTAACAGCAGTTAGTACGCAGTTCTAAGTACTTTTTTCAAGTTTACTTTAATGCGGGCTATATACATACATATGTACATACAATACATATGTATGGGACTTTGTATGTGTGTGTGTGTGTTGTGGGTGTTTATTTTTTTTTTTTTGTTTATAACAACGTGCAAATTGTTAACAATAACTGCAGAAAAAACAGCAACAACAACAACAACAACTAAACAACTGCAGTAGCTGTGCAACAATGCAAAATTAAAAAAAAATAATAAAAAATTCAAGTAAATAAATAAAGAAAATAAACACGAGGAAAAGTGGAACGCGAAGTTCTGGCAATAAAAACAAATGCCAATCAAAAATGAGCTAAAAAGTGACCCTCAGAGAGTGGAGAGTAGTGGAGAGTGTAACAGATGATAGAGAGAGAGAGAGAGAGTTGTTGTTGTTGACAATCGCGACAGGCAATTGTCATTTTGACAGCTTCCACAATGATGAATGACTGCCAATAACAACAATAATAAATAATAACAACAATAAAGTGGAACACATTTTGTGGCCAATCAGTGAGAGTTGAAGAATTGCAGAAATTGTATTTTTGTATTATTATTATTATTATTTATTTTTTTATGTTTGTCTTGACTGTTGACAGTGGCACTTTGGTTTCAAAAATCAATCGAAATCAGGAATTCGCTTAATCACCATAAAAATGCATTGGTAACCGTTTTGGTAAGGGCAACAACTGTATCCTCATTTCGACCGGTTTCAAATTCCGTTTCCGTTTGTAATTTGCGGAAACCATTTTGATTGCCTCTAAAAACGTTAAACTTGACGTTTTTTTTTTAAATTTAATTTATGTTTTTTAGTGCATTCGATTTAATTGTCCCATCAATTTTAATAACAGCCAATTGGGTTTTATTTTCGGTCTGCAATTCCGTTTCGGCGAATTTTGTACTGAAACGGATCTTAAAATGGAATCTGAATATATAGAATTAACTAAGAATCAGATGATCACTGGATATTATTAAATATATTTATTCTTTGAGTACTGTTTCTGTTTTAGCTAGTTTTAGGAAATTTTCCAAAATGCTTGAGTTATTTAGATTAGAGAAAAACAGGAAAAATACTATTTTTTCACCTTTTCCTATTTCAATAATATTTGTTTTATTTGTAATTCTTTTCTAAATATGTAGTATATTTTTTTATTTATTTTTTTAAATCTAACTTCTCTTAACTATCAAATCTTTACTTTGGTGTTATTTTTGTATGCTGATATTGTACTACAACAGTTTACCAAAAAGTATACTACGACAGTCAAAAATAAGTTAATTTATTTCACTTTTATATACTATGTACATATGTATATAGCGACTATCTTTATTATATTATTCACGCAAATCTTGTCTATAAGCATTTCCTCTAGCTGTTGATTCACGCATTCCAAGAGTTATCAAGCTTTTTATATGCACTGACGCTTCTGTTACGCAACACGATTTCTTAGTAAGCCAACTCATTCAATTAACTGGATATAAATGGCCTAAAGAGTTTAACACCTGACTCTCTGACTGACTGACTGACTAAACACTCTTTGAGTTGAAAACGAGTTGGAAACAATGTGCTAAATACCGTGGTATCCTCCATATCCAAATTCAATTCAAATTCCTAATCAACTGTCTCAAATTGCGACACAAATTGAAAACAAAATAATAATAATAATAATAATACTTTGATAGAGGCCCCTGTTGAATATTACTCGTATTGTTATTTAGCATAAGTTCTAGTATTAGTCATGGTCCGACTGATAACCTGGCCTTTCTATCTCTTCATAGATAAAGCCAATACTAGAAAAGAATGAAGAAGAAGAAGAAAGGCGCCCACTTGTTGTGTAAACTTTTCCACAGGTGTCTGTCTTTTTATAAAGTTCCCTGGCTAAAAAGCATTAGCCAGAATTTGCATAGTTGTCTGGTTGTTTGGCTCTAACTAGTTGACTGAAAAGACAGCACAATAAAACACAATGATGAGCACCAATAAAAATTCCCTCACGTTGCCGTGTGATATCATCGCTTAACTTTGGATCACTCCTCAGTTTTAAGTCCCAGCCCCGTCTCAACCTCAACCTCAAACTCAAACTCAGCCTCAAATGCAATGCCAATGCCAATGTCGCATTCATTGCAAAATATATGAAAACAATCGAAAAACAATTTATAAAAAAAAAAATCATTTACACACATCTATCTAAATATATAAAGTGTGCGGATTGCCACATGAAATTCCCGTATACAATTCCAAAGCTGTGATTAATCATCTGACGTCTGAGTCTTTGTTTTCTGGTACCCTGTACTCAACTTTAAACGGGTATTACAAGCATAAGGGAGACAAATGTGAGAGACGAGTTTTGGAGAATTATTTCTAGTCTTAAGGGCTCAACAATTAATTCTATAATTTAAAAAAGTATTCCTTCTGTAAAGAAAATAACCAAATATTAACAAAAATATATTTTTAAATATGTTTAAATGTCACTTTTCTTAAATTTTACGTGTTGTACAAAAATTGGGGTATCTCTGAATTTACTACAGGTTAGCTCGCAGTTGATCACACTCGTTTGAAGTATTTTCACATGTTTTGGAGAATTAATTCCAGTTTTAAAGGCTCAACATTTAATTTTATAATTTACAAAATTATTTCAAAAAATAATAAAAATAAATTTATAAATAGGAAATGTCACTTTTTTTTTAAATTTTATATGTTGTACGAGAATTAGGGTATCTCTGAATTTATTACAGGGTAACTCGCAGTCGATCACACTCGCTTGGAGTATTCTCACATGTTTGTTTTTGAGAAATTTTGTGGTTTTGACTGTGGATTGGCATGTTTGTACTTCTGATTCGCCTTATTAGCGTAAAGCGGTACTTGGGGGCGCCCCAAATGGATGCATGTAATTGTTTAGGTACACATACATACATGCATATATAATATAATGCATAACGGTAGAAAGTTGCCAATTTTGGCAGCTGCAAAGTTGATTAGCCTCAACGGTAATTTGTTGCCTGAACAACAATTGTGCCCTTTGTACACATACATACATATCTTTATTCATAAAGGGATATTTATAGAATATCCACTTGAAATGCCAAAAGTAACTTGAAAAATTTCAGATTACGAACTTATCAAATCATCAGCAGAGCTAACGATGATAATGAAGTTGATGATGAGCTAATAAATAGAATATCTAATGAGATACGTGACTAAGAAGTTAATCGTAAAGCTTTGTTATTTTTGTTTTTATTTTATTTTATATATTTACATATATTCGTTTTGCAATCGTTATTTTTAATGTGTAAGTAAGTAAAGAAAGAATATCATCTTCAGTATTTGTAAATTCCGACAAATTCATTTTCAAATTTCTTACAAATTATATAGTTTAATTAACTTTAATTGTAATAAAATGATAAAGAATTTGATCTTCACTTTAAGCTAGATAAGAATGTGTTATATAATCATTAGTATGAACTTGTATATAGTATATCTCTAAATAGAATTGATTAGTTAACGATGGATCAACATTTGAATTGTTTTGATTGTCTGAATGACTCGATTATTTATCATGACAACTTCTAGTAGCAAATACTCTATGAAAATGCTATCAATCTAATCAGAAGTTGCATTTAAGGTCTGAGTGACTTTAATTTCGACCGATAATGCCAAACTTTTGACCTGATTGAAGAGTGCATTATATACTTAGATACAGAGTACGTGTGGCATATATCTTGTCGGTACGTGACAAGCAGAGAGATTGACAAACTGAGATAAAAGTCCCCTGAACTTATTTGAATAATTTCTTCTTCTTCAGCGGAAATGAATAATTGAAAAATTTCATATCAGTTCTAAACACAAACGAAACTTAATATTAGATTCAACCAAAATGTAACTTATCAAATTTTAAATAACCATTTGAATTATTTAAATAAATAAATAATAAATTTGAAAAATACATTTTCTTGGTAAATAACAAATTTGAATATGATCGCATCTCATTATTATTCCTACAAAATATTCAAATAATAAATTAAAATATTTTTTAACCTTGACTTGGTGTTATTGATAATTTTTATATTGCTTGAAAATTGATAACTAATGTGGAAACAAAATATATTTCCAGTTTAACCAAACTAAATGTGTTTAAAGCAGGGATTAAAACCGAAACGAATATCGGTTTCAGTTACGGTTTCGGCTATGCTCGAATTTAGGTTTTCGGTTATCGGCTATGCAAAATCTTGGAGTATCGGTTTTGTAACGGCTATCGGTTTTTTGTAAGTTTCGGTTCAAAAATACCGGTATTAAGGTTATCGGTTGACCAATGAATAAGAAGCGTTATTCATTGTTTTACATGAAAAACGATTTAATGCTCTTATTAGCCTGGAAAATAATGTTATCTGGTTACTGGAATGGTCCAGCGTATTGTCAATTTTATTATAATTTGATCTCATATATACTTGGTTCATTTGGTTTGAAAATTTGGATTATTTTGATTTTACTGAACTTTGATAACTTTGAACCGCCATAGCTTTGTCAAAAGTCAATCAATTTTTATGCGGAATGTAAATTTGAGCATAATTTTACCTTTAAATTCGTTCTGCATTTACATTTTTTTCATTTTAGAACATTTTTGAAATTCAAATTTTTTCGAAATTTTACAGTGTTACCCCTTCATCTTTTTTGATTTTTTCGAAAAAATTCGAATTTTTAAAATGAACATAATTTAAATGCAGAACGAATTTAGAGGTAAAATACTGCTCAAATTTACATTCCGCATAAAAATTGATTGACTTTTGACAAAGTTATGGCAGTTCAAAGCTGCTCAGTTCCTGCGACGGCCAGTACCGAAATTAACCCTTATAAATGAATCGGTTACTAAACGGTTATTTCGGTTTAAGGAGTTTCGGTTTATGGGTTTCGGTACAGCGGAAAAATATTTTTTCGGTTACGGTTTCAGTTACGGTTACAGATTTCAATCGGTTATTACCGGTTAAAGGTTACGTTTTAGGTTAAGGTTTTAATCCCTGGCTTAAAGTTTTATGATAATATTATTTATATTTCTTATTGAATTAAAATTGTAATTATTTTTTTTAAATAAATTAATGTTCATGTGAGAAGTGTTTTGTTAGTTAGAGTTTCTATTATTCAGTTGTTTTGTCAACTTTTAAATTTCCTATATGGCAACTCCCCTCTCTGCCCACTTCCCCTCTTCCATTAGCTCAGACATGTGATCAACTATTTAAAGCGCGTTCAGTTGTGATTTTCTTCACTTGTTTTTGTATTTTGGCAAGAGCAACAACAATATCAACATGTTTATGGAACGTGATGATTTTAAAAAAAATTTAAGCGTCGCCTCGTCGCTTGATAGTCGAGGAATTTATACTTACTCATGTTTATTTCCAGTTTAACTAACTGACTATAAAAGCCAACACTCTACGTACACACACACACATAGACGGGGTCTTAATAGCCAAGAGTGTTAACAAAATACAAAAAAAATTGATAAGCAAAAATACGAAAAATATAAAAAAAGTTCTTTGCGATTTTGTTAGCAATGCTTGAACGGGGCCGGGTTCCATTTCTCAAGGCATTATAATGCAAAATACAAAAAAAAATAAAAAAACAAAAAACACAGCAATGGCAAAAAAAAAACAGAAAAAAGAGTTAACGACAAAATAGAAAAACAGTGAGTAAAATTTAATTAGCCAAGCTAATAGCCAGGCTAATTAGTGTGGCAGCTCGTTAAAAAACCAAAGCGCCAAATCGATTTACAGACGCTTCACTTGCAAAGCGATAGGAAAAGGGGGAGTACAAGGGTGTGGGGAGAGGGGAGTGGGGAGAGGGGGAGGGGTAGTGAGTGCAACGGGGTGGGGCAAGCAATGTTGCACATTGAAGCAAAAGTCGGGCACGTGTCTCAATTACACTATCTATTTATAGTTAATTGCTCTTGTTGTTGTTATCAATGTTATTGTTGTTGTTGTTGTTACAGCTGCTGCAATTGCGCGTAATTTGCATGGCCAATGAGCACACACACACACACACATGCAGTCTGGTGTATCATTTGAACTATGCCATTATATAATCAAAATACTCCTCTAACTATACCCCCCTCCCTCCTATTTCTCTTTGCCCGCATTGTGTGCAAATTAAACGCACGCGACAAGAAAACGCGCCCAAATCGCGAGGCTGTGTCGCGCGCGTCTTGTGACGCGCTTTGTTGGCGTTACTTATCGCTAGGAGGCCCTAAGCACAAATAGAAGCAGATAAAGCCACCATTATGCGATATATCCAGGTCGTTATGTTTGTGCGACAGTCTCTGTGTGTTAGTGTGTGTGTATGTGTGTGTGTGTGTGTGTATGTGTGTGTGTGTGTGTGTGTGTGTATGTGTGTTTTCTGTGTTTGTTTGCGGTTATTGACGACAATCGGCGTTAAGCTCTACGCAAATAGCAACAAATTTAACAGGTTAATTGTTAATAGAGATGGCAGCGTGACACGACTATCGGCTACTAAATAAATGCAATTGCAACAAACTTAATGGTTTTATTGCAATAAATTCAACATATAAGTTGTTATTAGAGATGATAGCAAGACAAATATTACTCGACTATCGGCTATCAATATCGTTGATAGAATAAATCGTGGCACGGCTTGCGTCAGTATATATCAAAAATTTAAATAGTATTATTCTCATTAGAGATGGTTCAGCATTTTTATTTATTTTTTTATTGAATCAACATGAATCAACTTAATATCAAATTTATACAATTGGATGGTGTATTAGTCATGCCATCTCAAGTACTTAGATAAACAAGAATCTTCTATCTTATCAAATAAAAAATGGGCAAAAAAATAAGTGTGACGTCCACAGATAAATCCAAATAAAACGGGAAAACATTCAACAAGTACTTATGTATATTCTTTAACAGTCAAAACTACGCTATAAAGAACTGAAAGTTGATTAATCATTAAGTTGATTTAAACAAATATTCGATATATCTACTCAAATGTAGAGTCATTTCATTATAGAGAAGCTCAACTCTTAAGCAATGCAGTGAAACAATCAGTTTTTGTAGGATCCATCTCTAACGGCTATTCTGGAAAACTTTATGATCATTTTATGTTCATCTAATAAATAAAAACATGCAAATTGTGAGCAGTAAATATTTAAAACTGTTTTTTTATGGCAACAATTTGAAAATATATTTAAAGGTTGATCATAAATTTATTGTTTTGTTATGGTAATACATCTTTATGGATTTTTCAGCTGTCTAATGACGGACTTTACGATAAGAATTTCCGCCAGAAATGCGAGTTGAACTATTGAAACATTTCCTCGTTTTCTCATTCAAAAGTTAACTTGAACTTACATAAAAACGTAATATAAGTGTTTTGAGTTTTTATACCCTTCCAAAGGGGATTCCGATATTATCCAGATTTTTGTTACTTACTAAAGAAACTGTAACATCAAAATTTGTTTCCTTAAAATATCTTAATCCAAATTACAGATTGAATATTTGTTCAAAAACTTTGTTTCTTAAAATATCTCAATCAATCATAATGATTAAATATCTGGTATTGTCCTATACACATTCTGAGTAGATTTGATTAAAATCGGACTACTAAATCATGTAGCTGTCGGTTACAAATTATAATTTAGTCTCAAAAATTTTGTTATTTTCTGAAATATCAGAACCAATCTCAAAGATGGCGAATTAGGTATTATCTTACACATTCTGGGGAAATTTCTTTTAAATCGGACTAGTATATCATGTAGCTTTTAGTTGAAAATATTAGAAGGGTATTAAATTGTCGGCAAGTCGAAGATAGACTTACTTGCTTGATTATTTCTGTATCGTCTGCTCGATAAGAGGCCATTCATTACACAAGGAATGCGTATTGAAGCTACCTTGGGTACAATTTTCTAGGCTCGCAGTTATCATCATGGATGGGAATTTTATCAGCTCGTTCACTCTCGTCGCTCTCTGATAAGGCGGTTCGTCTTTGCTGGTGCTGATTGTGCTTATGTTGTTGTGTATGTGGTGTGTTATGGTGTTGTGTGTGTGTTGTTGCCTCGTATTTTCAGTAATCGTAATCAGCATTCGAATGCTTTTCACTTGCAGATTTCGCAGCGCACAAATCGGACGCCATTTTGTAGTATGCTTCAGAAATATTACGAAACATTCTAGAGAGGGGCGTTCAATTGAACAACAAATAAGAAACAAG
This sequence comes from Drosophila kuntzei, assembly GCA_035042165.1. Classification (NCBI taxonomy): domain Eukaryota; kingdom Metazoa; phylum Arthropoda; class Insecta; order Diptera; family Drosophilidae; genus Drosophila; species Drosophila kuntzei. Next base: position 55,160 of record JAWNLU010001429.1, read on the forward strand.
AAGAAGAAGAAAAAACAACAGGCAGAAGGACCATAAACGAAGACAGAAGAAAACAAAAAGCCGAAACAATTGCAAGAGAGAGAGAAGGAAACACAACGAGTGAAAGAGAGAGAGAGAGAGCGAGTGTGCCACGCCCTAAACCATGAGCAGCATGAAGGGCGGCTTCTCCACACTAAATCGTTGGTTTGGCCGCAAAAAGGGTAAGTAATTTCCAATTCTCAATTTCTCAATTTCTCAATTCTCCCTCTTTCCTTTTTTTTTATTTAACGTTATCTTAAATCAGCCGAGAAAATATTATCTATATACTCTTTTATTTTTAAAATGACATTTTCGTGTATTCTGCTTCATTCCTTAAGAACTTAAAAACACAGTTTGTATAAACATGATGGGGAATCGAACCCAGTTATTTGTCTTAAAGTACGGTTCTATATATGTGACAGGTCGGCGACTCTAAAGAGTCACTGATCTCACATCTACTTATAATTTAAAATAAATGTACAAGTTTAGAATTTAAATTATCAGCTAATTAATCGAATTTATCGATAACACAAATCGCAGATAAATCTGGCGTTGGCGGCGCCGCATCCAATGGCAAACTATCGAAGTCAACAACACAACTGCATCATCTGTCCACGGACACGAACATGCACATCAATGAGGCTAGTCAGCTGGATTATAATCGGATAACCCCCCTGCCCGTTGCCACCAGCAATGCCCCCTTCGAGCAGACCTTTCGCATCACTGTCCTCCTGCCCAAGGATCAGCTCTATGTGGCACGATTGGGCGCTCGTGTGCCGCTCAGCAAGCTGTTATCCCTGGTCTGTGACAACAAACAATTGGATGCCGATAAATATGAGTTCAGAAGTCCAGGTAAATAAAATGCATTTTTCAAGTTATCGATCAAACTTATCGATGGGTTGATGCAGGTTTGTATAACCTATGAGAAACACAAGTTCAGAATCTCCCATTACTATAGTTATCGATAAATCGATAGATCGATCGAAGTAGGTTAATCTAGCAAATATATATCTCTCATTCCTCATTTCAGTTATCGATAAATGTTTTCAATAGGTCAATGTATAATTGCACTTTGATGTTAATATTCCGAAAAATATGAGCAACAAATATATTATTTTCCCATGATTATCGATATGTGTTGTCGATATGTTAATTCAGTTATATGCCGATAAATAGATTTAGTATTTCAGCAAAAATGCCTCTTTCCAATAATTATCGAAAATTGTCATCGAAAGGGCAAATTATAATTTTAGTTTGATTTTTGATATTCCGATATACTACTCCAGCAAAAATCTCTCTTCCACATAGTTATCGATAAATGCTATCGATAGGTTAATGCAAGTGTGTTGTGTTTTGGTTATATGCCGATAAATAAGAAACTTATATATATTAAAATTATATATCGAATTAATCGATCGATAACGATAAAATAAATAATTTATTTAACGAAATAACTGAAAATTCGAATGCAGTGTCGAACAGGACATAATGAAAATATGATGTGGGAAACTTTAGGAATGTGGTTCTATTGTGAATCGGGCCAAGAAACGGAAACGGACTCGATTTCAGTCTGGCAACGTGCATTAAGATTGCTGTAGGGTTTATCATTTAACAGGCAGATGAGAATGATGATTAGATTACCGGCCAAGTAATTAACAACATTGTGGATAAAGCAATAGCTCATGAGATCATCGCAGATCTCCATGGGATGCATTCCCTGTCCAATGCGATTACGACAGAATTTCAGCACATCCGCCTGTCCCTTCGCACTCCAGACGCAATCGCTGGCCAGGATAACGAATTCCCAATTCTCAGTCAACTGAAATGTCTCCACATCCGGATACGCTGTAAATAGTTCATCCAAAGGCTTCTCATGGGCAAGCTTCAGTTCAAAGTCACCCAGTATACGATAGAGACGAGGCTTCTCCTCCGTCGGCTTGTGCTCCACAGAAAGCAACTCCACCTGGCCACCAACACTGGCAATGGCTCGAGAATTTCCCACATTTGCACAGTACAGTTTGTTCTCCTTAATGAGCACCACAACGGCTGTGGAGTCCACAAAGGGAAAGCCACCTCTAGACTCATTCTGCAGCATTTTGCTATCAATGTCCAGAAAACTCTGCAGAAATATATATTTATTATTATTAGACAAGAAGGAAATGTGATTTAAAAGTATAAAACATTTAACAACAAGTAACTTCTTCTTAAAGTTCAAATATCCTATGATAGATATATGATGTAGAAGTACAATCTATACATATACATTTTTTGGTAAGGATATTTAAGATATTCAAATTCACAATCAAGGGAGCCACAGACTTCGAAACCAAGCGAAAATGTATGGAGTTTTGGAAGATTTTCGACATTCGGCGATATATGTATCTAAATTTGGTTGAAATTTGAAGAAACAAAGTTTTTAACAGGGACTAAAAATAATCGTTCTTATTTAAATTTATTTTGTTATTATTTTATTATTTATTGAAATTTAAAATTGCAGTTGACCAAAATAAGAAGCGTTATTCATTAAATGAAAAAAGACCTAATGCTCTTATTAGCCTGGAAAATAATGTTATCTGGTTACTGGAATGGTCCAGCGTATTGTCGATTTTATTATAATTTAACCTTTGAAAATTTCGATTATTTTAATTTTACTGATTTTTAATAATTTCGAACTGCCATAACTTTATCAAAATTCAATCAATTTTCATGCGCAATGTAAATTTGAGCATGATTTTACCTCTAAATTCGTTCTGCATTTAAATTTTTTTTCATTTTCAAAAATTCGAAAATTTCGAAATTTTTAGAAAATTTACAGTGTTACCCCTTATCATTTTTCTAAAAATATCGAAATTTTTGAATTTTTGATATGACAAAAATTTAAATGCAGAACGAATTTAGAGGTAAAATCAAATTTACATTGCGCATGGAAATTGATTGAGTTTTGACAAAGTTATGGCAGTTCAAAGATATTATATGTACATATTATCATACAAAAACCACATGCATTGTAATAATTGTTTATTATTTGGCTTCATACTAAAATAATAACCAGCACCTGTTCAGAAGACTGGTAAAGACAGTTAGGTTTGCTCAGTACTTACGACGGCCAGAACCGGAATTAACCCTTATAAATGAATCGGTTACTAAACGGTTATTTGGGTTCAAACAGTTTCGGTTTGTGCGTTTTGGTACAGCGGAAACATTTTTTTCGGTTACGGTTACAAATTTCATTCGGTTTTCACCGGTTAAAGGTTACGGTATCGGTTAAGGTTTTTATCCCTGATATAAACTAATAAACTTATATTGAAGAATTTTTATTTAACGATTTTTATTTTAATCAATAATAATAATTATTTCGAATTTTTCTTTTAAATAAGTATTAAATTTGATTTTTTAAATAAAAGTCTTTAAATAACCATTCAAAATTATTTTTTGCTCCTATTCCAAATTTGATCAAGATAGTTTTACAACTGAGACACTCGTTTGTATTATAACGGAGGGTAATATCGTTCTGATCAAGATTATATATACTTTATGAGCTACACATTTTGTGGCAAAAATCTTTCAGGGGTATAAATAATAAAGAGTGGAAAATGGGGAATTATTATTTTAGCTCACCTTTCTTAGGGCCTTCTCAATGTCGTTTCCCGTGATATATTCGGTTTGTTGGACAATGATCTCGTGTAAATGCTTGGCGGCATATTTTGCCACAGTATCGCCACCATGTGGATCAAGGATTCCATAGTAGGATGCAGTTGGATCCTCCTTAAGTGAGATAATATATGTGTGTAAGTCCCGTCCAATGGGTTGCAATTCATGCACACAACAATTTCCCACAAGGAACTTTTCATTTTGATATGACGGTGACTCAGGTTCGCTCAAGATATTTAACAATGTATTTTCCATAATAATACTTATTCGGTTTATTCTATAAACATTTAAACTGACTGGAAGTAATTCTGAAAATTCTGTATATTGTAAACAATATATTCTTTCTCTCCAATATTAAAACTTACTCTATTAACAGACTATCTTATTATCTTTATCTATACAAATTTACACTGAACCATATTAAAGAGCTTGCTTTAATTTTGAACGAACTGAGCATTATATGGTTTCCCTTTTTGTTTAATTCAAACTATATAGTGCATAATAAAACAGTGGCAATTTATCCAAACACTTATTTTTTTAGAAACGGGTATAAATAAAAAAAACCTAAAGTTAGTTATTTGTAAAATTGCAGTTTTACTTAATTACTTGCAATTCATCCTTTCAAGTTGTGGCTTTATCTTTATACTAAATAATAATATAAAATATTGCTAAGCAGCGATTAAAACATAACCTTTAATGGGTATTAACCGATTGAAATTGGTAACCGTAATTTAAACCCTAACCGAAACAAAACGTTTTTATTATGCCGAAACCGAAATACTAAAATTATTTAAACAGAAATTACCGATTAATAACCGATTCAATCAAGCATTAAATTCAATTATGTTGTTAAGGTTTAATCAATCAATCGAATCGACAATTTCAAATTTAAATATTTATCTTAATTAATAGATCTTTCTTGAAATCAAAGTATTTTAGTTTACATATTAATATTTTTTTAAACATTTTTACATCTAATTTTGCCATTTTGTGAACCGAAATCATATTGGTATTTCGAAACCGAAAAAATCAAAAAACCGGTAACCGTTGCGAAACCGATATACAGCGATTTTTTGTAACCGATAACCGAAAAATAAAATAAATAACATAACCGAATCCCTAACTGATACCGATATTCGTTTCGGTTTGATACCCTGCCTACAAAATACAAAAACACCTGAAGGGGAATTCGAACTCAGGGCAACAAGCACACGACTAAGAAAATGAGCCTAAAGTCAGTTATCTTCAAAATTCTTCCAAGTTGTGGCTTTATCTTCATCTTGATCAGGAGTTTAAAATACTTTCTAAGGTCGAAGTAGCATTTTTCTTTCTTTAACTTGAGCTGTTATTAAACTTAATTGACTTTTTAGGCAAAAGATCTAAAATATAATATCAAGATAATTCTAAATAAACTCTATTAATTTCTTCGTTTCTCAATCTCTTTCGCAGTGGATGCTAGTCAGGTGTACAGCTGCGAATCGACAATTGGGGCAGTGGGTCTATCAGAGATACGTTTGTGCCACAAGTCCGAGTCCTACGACAGCTTCAATGCGGACTCGATGCTCAAGTTTCAGCGCACGGTCGCCGCACGGGATTCGCTGAGCAGCAGCTCGGACTTTAGCAGCAGTCGTCACTCGCAGTCCAAATTGACGGCCAAGACACCGAGTCCATATAGTTCGAGTAATTCGCTCAACTCGATGGATTCCACGGGCATGAATTACACGAGAACGCCGGTGGTACCACCAAAGGCGCTTGCACCGCCGCCCCGCAAGAAGCGTGTGGCGCCACGCCCACCCAGTCAACTGATGATACCGGAGCAATCGGTGCCGCAGTTCCCCACAGAACGGGACAGAGAGAGGGAGCGAGAGAGGGACAGAGAGAGGGGAACAGAGCCCGCTTATGCGGTAATTGTAAAGCGTCCACAATTATGCATGTCCACGCCCAATTTGGCCAGCACGCCGGAGTTGGAGACGGAAGTGGAAACGGAAGTGGAGCTGGACTGCAATGGGAACAGCGCCAAGACGTTGGATGCTGTCGTGGATGGTGGCGGACACTATGCGACGCTGGAGATCAAAAGCAATGGAGGATTGCCGGAGCCAACGCCACGCAAGCGTTTGATACAGCTGAAGAAGAAGACGGCTCCGGCTCCGCCGCCGTTGGATGTAGTGTCATCCATGTCGGCGGACAGCATCTCGCTGGCCTCCACAACGGCATCCGTGACAGAAATGGCGCCACAGCCGGCGCCAAGGATAACGACGCCCAATCCCGCTCCGGTTACACCAACCACACCCATTCCCACACCGAATCCTGTGGAGCAGCTGCCTCCACCGCTGCCGGTGAGTGCGGCACCACAGCTGTCGACTAATCAGAATGTATCCAAGGTGCTATTAAATCGCACGCCAACTCCGGAGCCGCGTTCCTTGAGCAGCGCCAACGAGGAAGAGGATGAGGAGGAGGAGGAAGAGGACATGGAGGAGGAGGATAACAATGATGCCGCCTCCAAGCAGGCAGACTCCGGCATTGGTGAGCCTGTGGCCACACCCTTGAACTCCACATCGCCATCTCCGGAACCCGCAAAGGAATCGCGCTTGCAGTCAAAGTCACAGCTAGAGTCCAGCTCGGAGGATGAGGAGGCCATCAAGGTGTACAACTTCAAGACCAGCTGCGAGACATCGCTGAAGACAGCGCAGGAAAAGGAGCAGGAGCAGGAAAAGGAAGAGGAACTGCAGCTGAGCAAAGCCACAACGCTGGCGGAGCTCAAAGTGCTGACAAAGGGGGAGGAGGGTGCAACGGAGGATGAGGCGACGTCGGAGCAACCGACACCGAACAGCGCCAGCGAGTTGACATCGCTGTCATCCTGGAACTATGCAGTACCCATTTCACCGCCACCCGATTTCTCCGATGCCCGATCGAGGGATCGAGGAACTGTCTCCAGTTCGCCGCTGGACGAGATCGTGGACGAGCTGTCGTCGATCATCAATCAACAGCGTCTGGACACGTTGATTCGACAGGCGCCGGAGCAGCCACAGATTGAAGCCGCCAAACCGAATCGCTTGGCCAACTTTAGCATTGCCGCCATTTCAAATGGATGCACTACAAGATCGGGCAACTCCAGCAGCTCCAGCAGCAGCAGCAGCAGCACAGCAACAACTCCGACGACTCCGACGACCATCATCCGTTCCGATTCCTTCCAGGCGGTGGGACAATCAGGATTGGGATTACGTTTACGCAGCTCCTCGCAGCTATCGTTGAATAAGCTTGAGATTGGGAGTGCAAGTTCTGGTCTGCATCCGAGACGCTCCTCCAGTGAGCTGAGCATCGCCGAGTCACCATCGCTGCAAAGCTTGGAGCTGATCAAGACCATCTTGAGCAACTCGAGGAAGAACAGCCTGGCGGACAGTCCGGATAGTCCACAACCAGCTGCAGTTCCAGTCCAACTGGAGGCAATTGTGAAACCAAAGAAGAGTCCATTCCCATCCCCAGCTGCATCGCCTTCATCTTCTGTTCCCGCTCCTGCTCCTTCTTATGTTTCCACTCCTGCTCCTGCTCCTGCTCCCGTTGCAACCGTGAGAGCCAGTCCAGTGGAGGAACCTTCAGCCCAGCAGCCGGCACAGTCAGTTTCTGCTGCATTCACAGCGACTCCTTCATTGTCCCCCTCTCCTACTAGTCCTGCTTCCTTCTTAGAGTCAGAGAGCAAAGTGGTGACATCTCCTGTTGCTTCTCCAACTTCAGCTCGATCACCATCACCATCCCCAGCTCCTTCTCCCTCCCCAGCTCCTGCTCCCTCTACATCTCCAACGCCTGCTCCGACTCCGGCTCCGGCTCCTGCTCCCGCAGCCAAGCCGCTGCCCCCGACCTATCGCTACTCCGGTCCACCCAGCATCAATTTTGCCACTTGGAGCGAGCGTCCCAAATCACAGGTGGCCATTAAAAATGAAGGAGATTACATATTTGGAGGTGCCTCAACAGCTGCACCACCTGCACCACCAACAAAGCCTGCTAAGTTAACCATTGAGGTGGCTTCGCCCATCTTGCGCATGGGAATTCCACGCAAGGAATACCATGTGCCCATTACGGTGAAACCGCTCAGAGATGCGAATGAGGAGCTGGAAAGGGAGCAGGAGAAGCGGGAGATGCAAGCGAAATCCACACAGAAACAGGAGTTGCCGACGAGGGAAACTATAAAGGAGTCACAGAGAGAACTCTTAAGGGAACCACAGAGGGAACTTTTGAGGGAACCACAGAGGGAACCCTTGAGGGATCTCGTCAAGCCCTCAACGCTGCCACGTCCGGCGAAGAGCAATCGCTTCACATTGCCCGCCCAAGCACACAGCACAATGACATCCTCGACATCCGCGACGATGACAACGACAACGATGTTGAATGCCACGTCGACTAATTCGCTGCCACGTCCCCTGTCCACGCTGGAGAGGAAGACGGTGCAAGCGGAGCCGATGGCGGCGCCATTTGGACAGAATACGTTACGTCGCACGGGATTCAAGGAGCGCATGCTCGCCAAGGAGCTGGAGGAGAAGGAGCAAGCGTTGCGGGTGCGTGTCTCTGTGAATGGCATGGCCACGCCCACAGTCACGCCTACGCCTACGCCCACAGTCACAACAACAACAACAACAACAGCAACTGGAGTCGAGTCAAAATCAACGATCATTAGGAGCAGCAAGCTGGAACTGAAGTTGCAACAACAGCAGCCAGAGGTGGCAACTCTAGTGGCAACACCAGTGGCAACTCCGGTGGCAACTCCCATGTTGCAAGTGAAACTGCGACCGACCAGCCAAGTGGCTGTTGCAACATCCTCGCCGCCCCCTCCACCGCCAGCGGCGCCACCCGCCCCTGCCCTCACCCTGGCCAAGGCGAAACCCATGCGAAATGTGGGCGTGGCAGCGCCAGATCCGCGCAATCAGCTCTTGGAGGCGATACGCAACTTCAAGCGGGAGGAGCTCAATAGGGCCTAAAATCCAACCTTGAAGAAGAAGCAGCAGAAAACGGAAGCGGAAATGGAAACGAAACGGAAGCAGAAACGAAATGCACAAAGCGAATGCGCAAATTTTTTTTAGTTTTCTTTTATTTTCTTATCGATTTCCCTTTTTGTTTGTTTTTTAATTTTGTTTTTTTTTATCAATTGTAAATAATTAACAAGTGTTGTTATACATGAAAATATTAGTAACAATTTTGCTGCTTAAACAATTTAAACATATATAAATATATATACATACATACTTTTTTTTAACTATTATTAACTTTTTGTTATGAACTCTGTTTTTTTTTAATGCAAGAAAAAAAACTTTGTTTTAGTCGTAAGGTCACAAGAACCCAAAAAAAAAGAAGAAAATGAAATGAAATGAATAACCACAAAGAAAGCGATAAAAAAGAAGAAGAGCGTAAAAGCAAAACCAATTTTCTATTATACGTCATATATATGTATATATGTATGTATATGTATGCTTATATCATATTTTGTATGTTATAGTGAATTATAGTAACCAATTTTCTAACCAATGGGACTGGTCTACTTAGTCGTGTCAAAACAAAAAGCAAAAACTAATTCTATGTTAAAGAAAACAAAAAAAGAAAAGAAACAAGTAATTAACTAATAGCACAAAATGCAAAGCGAGCGATAAGCGAACGAATAGAAGGCGTTATATATCTACATATGTAAATACATATGTATACGCTAATAAATTATTATAAATAATTACACACATACACATACACATATTGTGCGCTGTAATTAGTTGCATATTGTATTGATACATTAATAAATAAAATGATTGAAAAAACCAGCGTTTGAAATTTGTAATTTTAAAATGGCGCCAAAGTTTCTGGGGGGCAACACTACACATCGATATTTCAAACGAAAGTTATCGACGATAGGCAAATATCGAAAGTCAATAGTTATGCAATGTTAAACTATCGCAAAACGTCACAGTTGCCGCCAGTTTTAAATTGTTTGAAATTAACTTAACTACTTTTCAGTTAATATTTATACCCGTTACTTAAAAATGAAGTAAAGGGTATATTGCATAGAGTTCCCTAAGCCCCACGCAGATAAAGTTTGTCTTAAATTTTCGATCGGACCACTATATCATATAGCTGCCATAGGAACTATCGTTCGAAAATCAAGTCTTAGTAAGAAAAACTTTTTTGTTTTTCGAGTTATCTTAACCAATCTCACAGAATATCTATTCAAGTCGGTCTTATACATCCTGACCAAAATTGGTTCAATAGCTGCCATAGAAATAATTGGCCGATAAATAAGGATTAGGTTGAAAATTATGGTTGTTTCTGGAGATATCTCAATCACTCGCTGATTATGAATATTCTTTTGTCTTATATGTCCTGAATGAATTTGATTTTAATAGGTTCACTATATCATATAGTTGTCATTGTAAACAATCAGCGCTCTACAAGGGCATTAAATCTATATTTCAGGAATATTCTATGTAAAGTTTGTCGAATATTTTTTCGGAAAGCTTTACTTTAAAATACTTTTATGGGTTTTTTAATTATTTAATACTTTATATATATTCAAAGAATTAACGGGTATCCAATAGTCGGGAGCTCGACTATGGGATTTAATCAGGGACCGCAACTTTGAAAATTTCGATTTTATTGATTTTTAATAACTTTGAACTGCGATAACTTTGTCAATAATCTATCAATTTCCATGCGCAATGTAATTTTAAGCATGATTTTACCTATAAATTCGTTCTGCATTTACATTTTTTTCATTTTAGATAATTTTTGAGAATCGAATTTTTCGAAATTTTACAGTGTTACCCCTTTATCTTTTTTGATTTTTTCGAAAAAATTCGAGTTTTCAAAATAAACAAAATTTTAGTGCAGAACGAATTTGGAGTTAAAATTATGCTCAAATTTACATTGCGCATGGAAATTGATTGACTTTTGACAAAGTTGTGGCAGTTCAAAGTTGCCAGAACCTAAATTAACCCTTTTTAATGAATCGGTTACTAAATGGTTATTTCGGCTTAAAGAGTTTCGGATTATGGGTTTCGGTACAGCGGATTTATCGGTTACGGTTTCAGTTACGGTTACAAATTTCAATCGGTTTTTATCGGTTAAAGGTTACGGTTTCGGTTAAGGTTTTAATCCCTGCTTTTAATTGTAAGGATTGTAACGAATCACACTTTCCGATGTTTTAATAACAATTTCGCGTACCGCATTAAATGAATTTATCAGTACGCGTAAGTGTTTAATCTTTGTACTATTGGAAATAGGTGCAGTTTTGTTTAGGCATTTAAATGACATTTCAAATTCTGCTCTTATTTCGGAAATGGTTTCGCGCATTTCGCGCCAATCCGGGTTATGTTGTTATTTTCCAACGATTTCCAATGTTGTTAATTTTCCACATCAGAAGATAAGCACTTAATAAGCACTTAAGCAAAAAAAATTAAAATTAATATTCGTAAATAAACTAAAATGTTGTAATACTTTAATGAATTATGAATTTTAAATTTAATGCTTATGCTAAAATACTATACTTATATTCTTCATATATCAGAAGATAAGCATAGAAATTGTATTTAATGGTTACTTTTTAAGACTAAAATGAACAAAACTGTTAAGATTTAATTATTTATTTATTCACGACTAAAAGCATTCAGCAAATAGAAAAATAAGTGTTAAAAAATTAAAATAAAAATTGACTAAAAATTATATTAAAAATTAAATTAATATTAAATTAAAAACTGAAACGAAAAAAAGGTTAGGTCTGGGGTATAAAAAATAAATATCTGAAAGCCCAGAAACACAAAAAAGAGCAATATGAAAATTTAATAATTACAAAGAAGGAGAAAAAAACTTTGAAATACTTGTGTACTGTTAATTATGACTTTTATATATAATGCTTACATTTATTTAACTATTGAAATTACATTCCTCAGATAGTAATTATATGTACTCATATACTTTTAATTAATAATTTTATATTTAATTCTAATAATATAATATTTGATCTTTACTCTTCATATATCAAAAAAAAAACATAGAAATTATAAACCAATGTTACTTCTTAAGGATAGGATTTTAAGAATAAAATGAATTTAAAACTGAAATATTAAACAATTTTTCTTATTTACGGAAAGGGCTTTATTTTCAGATGGGGAGACAAAATTTCAGGAACTAACTAAAGGAAAGTCAAAAAATACCAGCCGAACAGAATTTACAGTAGGTCGTTAGAGCAAAAAATTTTAATTTACCAGGCGCTCAAAGAATTTCACTCAGCTTAGCAACTCAAGTTAATATTTTCACTCAACTAAAATATAATGGGAATAAAACATTGTTGCTTTCTACTCATTTCTGTTCGCCTGGTATTTCAGCTGGTATTTTGGCTTATCTAGGGATTACAGATTGATGTACTTGTGTAAGTATGCGTCTATGAATGTGAGCTTGCAACAGGTCCCGACAACCTGAAATTGAGTAAAAATACCAGGCGAACAGAAATCAGCAGCAAGTGAAAATTTCATTTGAGCAGCAGAAACTCAAGGTCATATTTTCACTCAATTTTAAAGTGAGCTGCAGAAACTCAAGGTCATATTTTCACTCAATTTTAAAGTGAGCAGCAGAAACTCAAGGTCATATTTTCACTATATTTTATTAAAACTCAAAAATATATTTGCTTTCTGCTCATTTCGGGGTGCCTGGTATTTTACCTAGTATTTTGGCTTTCTCTAATTTCAAAATTTTAATGCAGAATTTTGTTTAATTAAGAAATTTAAAAAAAATTTTTATTATTTCCATATTTATACCTTTAAATTTTTACAAATACTTACCTCTTTATATTTTTTAAAATACTTACCTCTTTATAATTTTAAAAATACTTAAATCTTTAAATTTTTCCAAATACTTACCTCTTTAAATTTTTCCAAATACTTACCTCTTTAAATTTTTTTAAATACAATATTTCCATACTTGCCTTTTACCGAATACTTACCTTTTACTTCCGCTTGCTATACTAGATCTATTTTAGATCTATCTAAACAAAAAACCAGCGAGTAAAAAAGACTTTAAATTTTAAACTTTGTGCTAATTTTATTTTTTAAATCGTATGGTTATGGAATAACATTGGGTATTAATTTCTAAGATTTGAAATAATTTGTAAACCTAATTGAAATAACATTGGGTATTAATATCTATGTTATGGATAATTTTAATACAAGATTAGATTAACATTGGGCATTAATATCTTTATTATGAATAATTTTAAAACCAAATTGCCGGATAATACCAGGTTGTTTTAACTTAAACAAGTTGTTATCATTAAGACTCTTCGTTCTTGTCAATGTGAAAAGTAATCTGTATTTAATTTAATGCATAAGAATATGTGGAGCTTAATCTATTACTTAATTAAATTTAAGAAATGATTGTTAAATTTTAATATGACTTGTACATTCTACCGCCTTTTATTTTATTTAAATTATGTTATATATTATGTTTATCACATAAACATTTTAGTTTAATTATTATTTAATCATATTCTTAATTTAGATTAATTCAATTCATTCCACAATTAAATTTTATGCACATTCGGATTAGTGCAAAAATAAATGATTATGATGCGTTGCCATTCCCCATTTAAAATACGATACGATACGATATGATTTCCACTCAATTTTGTTAAGACTCAAATAAAGAATATTTGCTTTCTGTTCATTTCTGTGGGCCTTTTATTTTAGCTGGTATTTTGGCTATCTCGGCTTTCTCTAATTTCAAAATTTTAATGCGGAAATTATACATTTGTCGAACATTTGCGATATTTCCATACTTACCGCTTTACATTTTTCCAAATACTCACCTAATATTACTTACTTATTATTAAAATTAATGGAAATAAAATAAAAAATTAAATGTAATACTTTTATACTTTTAATTATGAATTTTAAAATGTATGATAATATCAAAATATTGTACTTACATTCTTTATATATCAGAAGATAAGCATAAAAATAATATATTAATGCGTCTTCTTAAGGATAGAATTTTAAGAACAAAATTAATTTTAAATTGAAAAATTAAACGTTTTCTTCTTTTGTACTCAAGCATTCACTCAAACAGAAGTAATTTCACTCAATTCAGCAACTCAAGGTCATATTTTCACTCAATTAAAATATGAATTGAATAAAATTTGGTTGCTTTCTACTCATTTCTGTTCGCCTGGTATTTTAGCTGGCATTTCGGGTATTTTTGACTGGTATTTTAAGCAGGAATTAAAACCTTAACCGAAACCGTAACCTTTAACCGGTGAAAACCGATTGAAATTTGTAACCTTAACTGAAACCGGAACCGAAAAGAATTTGTTCCACTGTACCGAAACCCATAAGCCGAAACTCTTTTAACCAAAATAACAGTTTAGTAACCGATTCATTTATAAGGGTTAATTTCGCCTCTGGCCGTCGCAGCTACTGAGCAACTTTGATAACTTTGAACTGCCATAACTTTGTCAAAAGTTGACCAATTTCCATGCGCAATGTAAATTTGAGCATGATTTTACTTTTAAATTCGTTCTGCATTTAAATTTTGTTCATTTTCAAATTTAGAATTTTTTCGAAAAAATCAAAAAAGACAAAGGGGTAACACTGTAAATTTTCGAAAAAAATCGATTTTCAAAACTTTTCAAAAATGAAAAAAATTTAAATGCAGAACGAATTTAGAGGTAAAATTATACCCAAATTTACATTGAGCATGGAAATTACTTGAGTTTTGACAAAGTTATGGCAGTTCGAAATTATCTAAAATCAGTAAAATCAAAATAATCGAAATGTTCAACCAAATTTATATGAGGTTAAATTATAATAAATTCGACATTACGCTGGACCATTCCAGTAACCAGATAACATTATTTTCCAGGCTAAAAAAAGGATTAAGCCTTTTTTCATGTAAAGCAGTGAATTACGGTTCTTATTTTGGTCAACCGAAAACCTTCATTTTTATTTTTTGTGAACCGAAACCATACCGGTATTTTTAAGCCGAAACTTACAAAAAACCGATAGCCGTTACAAAACTGATACGCCAAGATTTTGCATAACCGATAACGGAAAACCTTAATTCAAGCATAACCGCAACCGTAACTGAAACCGATATTCGTTTCGGTTTTAATCCCTGATTTTAAGTGGTATTTGGACTTTTTTACAGATTGGTGAATGTTGTGTGTATTTATGTGTGTTTGTATCAGCTTTTAATATAAAAGTTTCGGAATAACTGTTATTGATAACTTTTCAGATAAAAAAAAGACATAACTCTTATTTGTCTATTTTAAATGGATATTGAGTATTAAATCTATCTGAAAACTATAAAAGCTTTTATCTGACTTCCTTACAGATTTCTTCGCCTGTCTAGCTATTTTAAAATGTTGTAGTCTGTTATGGTCTTGAAGAGTTGGCAACACCGGTTAGCAATTGAAATTATTAGGATAAGTCAATGGTGACGTCACTGTTGACTATCGTGCGCAAGTAGAACCTATCGATACAGCAGGTTGATGTGACCGTGCTCTCGATATATCGATAGATATTGTATAATTGCATTTGTTGTGTTAAAATCAGAAGCAGGAAAACGGAGCCTTTTGACTGAAATGGCGCAAATCCTGTTGAGAAACATCGCGAGAGTCAGCAATGTGACACTGCTGGCCAACACCCCGGCATCCAGTTCCTTGGCCGTCGCCAGCAACTCCAGATGTCAACTACACACAACGCCGGCGTGCTGCGAGATACGAAAATTGGCCCGACTGCGAGTCGTGGATAACAGTGATCTTGGGAAGCGTGCAATGGCTGAAGGTCGTCCACCCCGCTGCATCCATGTGTACAATAAACGTGGCGTTGGCCTCATTGGCGACAAAGTGCTGGTGGCCATCAAGGGACAGATGAAGAAGGGCATTCTCGTCGGCCTCAAGCAGAAGCAGCGACTGAAGCAGCCGCAATTCGATAGCAACAATTTGGTGCTTATCGATGACAACGGCAGTCCGCTGGGCACACGAATCCATGTCCCGATACCAACAGTGCTGCGTACCATCCTCAAGGAGAAGACGTTATCGAAGGGCGCCGATTATACAAAAGTTTTGGCTATTGCCAGTCGTTACGTTTAGTTAACAAATTTTAATTGATGCAGAATATAAATAATAATAAAGAAAAACCATGTTCATTGTTATAGTAATAAGTAGTATATTTTTGTTTTGTTTATAATGTAATTTATCGATCAGCTAGTTTAGTAGATGCCTAACATATGTGTATGCAATGTGTGTTTTTTTGTCGGTGTGTGCGTGTGTGTGTGTGTATGTATGTGTGTATATATATTTATATGTATGTACATATGCGCGTTTCATTTTTGTGATTTAGTTTACAGTAATAGTTGTTGCAGTTATTGTAGTTGTTGTTGTTGTTGATAACAGAAATGCACATTGAAGTTGCCACAGGGAGCACTTGCGATAGAAAGAGAGCGCAACACACAGAACTTGTCTGCTATCTCGCTTTGATTCACAGCAACAGCGCTCTCTCTCTCTGACTTGTTTGCTTTTTACGTGAAGAAAAAGGAACAAGAACATAAAATTTGAAAAGCATCTCCCTTATCAATGGGGTAAGTACAGGTACAGCCTCCTCCTCCTCCTCCTCGTGATTATCCTCCTCCTTCGTCACGTTGTATCTTTTAGATATTTCCGGCACTATTGTAGAACTGAAAGTTATTGTAGTTCACCGGAGTCTTGGGACTGGGGCACATGTAGAGAAAATCATCGTTTTGTAGCTGGGATTGGGTTAAATTTGGCTCGCTGGCGCTGCGATGAATCTTGGGCAGCGTACGGAGCATATTCTCCAGCATGTTCAACAGCGGCCGGAACAATGGACGCTCCTTGGGATTGTATTTGATGCAATCCTCGGCGAGACGCTTCAACGCCTGTGGCGCATCCGAGCGCACCTGACTCATGTCCGGACGCAACAGTCCACGTCCGACCATAAACAATATCTGATCCTTGTTGCTAATATTGCGATATGGCAGACACTCGGCCAACAGTTCGTACATAACAATGCCAAAGGCATAGACATCCGATTGAAATGAATAGGGATTCAGTTCCTGCATGCGTATCACTTCCGGTGCCATCCATAAAATGCTTCCCGTCGGTTGATTCGCCTGCTTTTCGCCAGACCAACGTGTCTTGGCCGTGGCCAGACCAAAGTCACCAATCTTCACAGACAGATCCTCGTGCAAGAAAATGTTGTTCGTCTTGAGATCCCTAAAACGAGCAAGATAAAGAATTTAAGTTTAGTAATTATTAATATTTACTAGATAGAGGTTACTTATAATTTATAGCATTAGTAACTACGTACTTAATTATATAAAAAAATAAGCTAATGTTATTTAAAAATATTTTTTAAATTACTTAATCCATATTCATAACTTCTATTTTTGAATTATGTTATTCTTAAATTATTATTGTTTTATTTATTTAGTTTAACAAATTAGGTAAGATCAGCCCAAAACTGTGCATATAATTTAATAGCTTTGGACGATTTCAGTATTTTCTCAATTGGCAAAAATAAATTTTTAAATAAAATATTAAACTGTGTAAACAGGGTATCAAATCGAAAGATTAAAATCAAAATTACTTTGAAAAACGATGATTACAACTTAACAACATAATTAAATTTATTGCGTGATTGAATCGGTTATTTCGGGTTGATTAGTTTCGGTATAGTAAAAAAGATTTGTACCAATTTCAATCGGTTAATACCGCTTAAAGGTTACGGTTTGGATTACGCTTTTAATCCCATCTTGTAACGCTTATGACCATTTTTAAGTAATGTATTTTGGATGTGTATGTTTTATTATTGAGACAAGATTCCTTGTTCATTTTTAGGAGACCATTTTTAATAGTTTCAAAATGATATGATAGATTTTTTTAGTCAGTTAAAATGTATGAATAAATATTCAAATTATAAATCTAATAAATGACATCATCTCATATTGAATAATTTGTTCGCAAACATTTTTATATGTTGACCTATCATTTAAACTCATTTTTTAATTTAAATTTAAATCAGGGAATAAAACCGAAACGAATATCGGTTTCAGTTACGGTTTCGGTTATGATCGAATTAAGGTTTTCGGTTATCGGTAATGCAAATTCTTGGAGTATCGGTTTCGTAACGGTTATCGGTTTTTTGTAAGTTTCAGTTTAAAAATACCGGTACCCCTTTGTCTTTTTTGATTTTATCGAAAAAATTCGAAATTTGAAAATGAACAAAATTTAAATGCAGAACGAATTTAGAGGTAAAATCGTATTCAAATTTACATTCCGCATGGAAATTGATTGACTTTTGACAAAGCTATGACAGTTCAAAGTTATTAAAGTTGCTCAGTAGTTGCGACGGCCAGAGGCCAGAGGATGAGGAGAGGAGTTTATGGGTTTATGGGTTTCGGTACAGCGGTAAAAGTTTTTTACGGTTACGGTTTCAGTTACAGTTACAAAAAGGTTACGGTTTTGGTTAAGGTTTTAATCCCTGATTTACATATTATGG
This sequence comes from Drosophila kuntzei, assembly GCA_035042165.1. Classification (NCBI taxonomy): domain Eukaryota; kingdom Metazoa; phylum Arthropoda; class Insecta; order Diptera; family Drosophilidae; genus Drosophila; species Drosophila kuntzei. Next base: position 73,366 of record JAWNLU010001429.1, read on the forward strand.
TATCGTACGGTAGACGTAAAGTAAAGGAGTGAGATTATCTTGTCCTTGTGATCTCACCTGTGTATGATGTTCTTGGCATGCAGATAGTCCATGCCCTGTGCCACCTGCCTGCCAATGTCAATGAGCGTGTTGAGCTTGAATTTCGTCTCGCTGACATGGACATGCTTATAGAGACTGCTCCCCTCACACCATTGGGTGACAATGGCCAGCGATGGCTTCGATACGCATCCCATGAACAGCAGTATATTACAATGGCGTGTCTTCTTCAGCATGGCCACCTCGTTCTTGAATGCCTGCAGCTGTGCTGGACTTGGCGTCTTCACCTTCAACGTCTTTACCGCCACGGAACCATGCCAATGGGCACGATAGACGGTGCCAAAGGAACCCGATCCAATCAGTGGACCAATCAATATTTCCTCCGCTTGAATGTTCTGCCAATTAAAAAGGATTCCTTATCATCTGTATCAAGTTGAGTTGAGTTGAAGACTTACCCAATTCTCCTCCGAGTTCTTGGCATCACGCGATAACAAATTCTTGTTGCTTTCATCCGCGGATCGAGCACGTGGTCGATTGTGCTTCAATGTGCTGGTGGGCGAAGACTGCGTCGAGTTGGAGTGATCCGTGCACGGATGCTGCAAGAGGAACAGAGCAGGTCAGAATGATGGTAGATCATGAGAATTCCAAATAGATTCGTGGGAATTACAAAATTAAACATAAATATAATTTTAAGAAACCAAATTACTTACCAAAAAAATAAATTAATTAATTTAAAGAAAAATTATATTATTAAAATGTACTGCTTCAATTGAAAAAATAAAGAAACATCTTTAATCAACTATTATTGTGATTCATGCTTTAAATATACATACATAAGATAACCTTGTAGCGCTAGAGACCTAAATTTAAAAAATAATAATAATAATATAAGGACGAAAAAACAGGAAGCACAAATTAGGAAACTCAAATAGTAAAAAATGTTATGTACAAAAATAAAAAAAAATAAAGAAAATGGTAACTTTGATATTTTTGATATTATTTAAATTTTCTTTTCACGTGTTAATATACATTTTTATTTTATTGAGCGAGTCCTTTTACAGGGATTATAGCTTTATGTGATGCAAACTCAATTGAACAACAAAATTTTAGGTTTATTGCAGAAATTAAAACCTTAACCGAAACCGTAACCTTTAACCGATTGAAATTTGTAACCGTAACTGAAACCGTAACCGATAAATCCGCTGTACCGAAACCCATAATCCGAAACTCTTTAAACCGAAATAACCGTTTAGTAACCGATTCATTTATAAGGGTTAATTTCGGTTCTGGTCGTCGTAGCTACTAACCAACTTTGATAACTTTGAACTGCCATAACTTTGTCAGAAGTCAATCAATTTTCATGCGCAATGTAAATTTTATCATGATATTAGCTCTTAATTCGTTCTGCATTTATATTTTATTCAATTTTGAAAATTTTTGAAAATCGAATTTTTTTGAAAATTTACAGTGTTACCCCTTTCTCTTTTTTGATTTTTTCAAAAAAATTTAATTTCTCAAAATGAAAAAACTTTAAATGCAGAACGAATTAAGATGTAAAATAATGCTCAAATTTACATTGCGCATGGAAATTGATTGACTTTTGGTAAAGTTATGGCAGTTTGAAGTTATTAAAAATCAGTAAAATCAAAATAATCGAAATTTTAAAACCAAATTTATATGAGATCAAATTAAAATAACATCGACATTACACTTGACCATTCCAGTGACGAGATAACATTATTTTACAGGCTAATAAGAGCATTAAGCCACTTTTCATGTATAACAATGAATAACGGTTTTTATTTTGGTCAACCGAAAACCTTAAGCCATACCGGTATTTTTAAACTGAATATTACAAAAAACCGATAACCGTTACGAAACCGATACTCTAAGATTTTGCATAACCGATTACCGAAAACCTTAATTCGAGCATAACCGAAACCGTAACTGAAACCGATATTCGTTTCGGTTTTAATCCCTGCTTATGATCGTTTCCTCATAGTCCAGTTGAATTTTATCTGAGAGATATTTTTGAATCTAACATTACGTGACAATATCATTAAGTTAGTTAACTAGAGATTGTTAAAATGGGGTTAAGGATTAAGTAACATATAGTTTGAGAAGATGCATATCAGAAGATGGTATCAGTAGGGGGATTGGGAACTACTTACTGGCAATGGGGGCCTCGCCTGCATGATGAGACTGCGCTGCGTTTCCGTTGTGAGGGGACGAATGTTGTTGATGCAAACATTGGGCGCCGAATTGGACCGATCGTCTTGGCTGATGCGTGGAGGGCGGCCCTGTCGGTTGGCAGAAGGTTTAGAGCTGCTCGAAGCTGTTGTTGTTGCTGTTGTGATGCTGCTGCCGCTGCTGCTGCACCGGCGGCTGCTACTCACATTGAAGCGAACGGCATTGCCGCGACCCGAGACGGGCATACCAACCGAATTCTCTGGATACGATGAGAGCAATCGCTCATAGTAGCTGTCAACGGAGAAGGGCTGACACAATAATGGCACCCAACCGACGCATCTCTGATGGAAACGAAAGTTGCATTGGCTGCAATAGAAGCCCGTGAAGAGGAGGCGTCGACATCCCTCGCAGAAGACCAAGGAGAAGAACGTTTTGCGTATAAACTGATGCTTGATGTGCGGACCCAATGGGAATTTATCCAACAGCCGCACATAGATCTCCTCCACATGCAGTGTGCCAATGTCCGTGTTCCACGGTATGATATGTCGTCCACTGTGCGGCGTTGTGCTCACCTCGCACATCGATGGCTCCAGCTGTCGCAGCTTGAGCGCCTTCATCAATGCATCGCAGAGTCGAGTCCCGGCAACGACCTCGACGGATGTGCGCTGTTGATTGGGCAAATGGGCACGTAGAAGAACCTTCGGTTGTCTGGTCAACGTGCCACATTGACTCGCCGTGCCCGAACCAAAGCCAGAGCTCGAGATTAAGCTGTCGCTCAGCTCGTGGACATGTCGCGTCAATTGACGCTGTTGCTGCAAGATTTGCGTTTGATTTTGATAATGCGGCTGATCCGTTGGATCATGTTGCTGGTGCTGAACTTCACTCTGACTCTGACACTCCTCATCCTGTTGTAGTGCATTCAATTGCTCCATAAGCTCATGCTCCTTGGCCTCCAGCACGTGCAGTTTCGAGGTCAGCTCTTGGTATTCTATGAAACAAATTCAATTAAAGGTTGACAAAAACAGAAAGAATAATTAATACTCTTGCAGAGAGCTAAATTCTACTTTTAACTAATCATTCCTGTGGCAACTATATGATATAGTAGTCCGATTTGAACTCGATTTAGTCAGGATGTATACTGTTATAATGATCATACTGACAACTTTCAAGTTTAGTTGATATATCTCAATAAATAGCAAAATTGTTCATATTGTAGGTTGATTTTTATCCGATTCTTATGATTTAGTAAAACTAAATTTAGTCAGGATTAAATACATTACATGTGAAATATCTCAAGAAAAACCAAAGTTTTTCACACTAAGTCGATTTTTGAAGGATCATTCCTATGACTGCTATATTTCATATATGATAGCTTAATAGATTAGTTTTCATATAAACAAGGCTATATCGGATTATCGTGCTGATTAAGAATATGCCTCCTTGAATGCGTTACATGTTGCACGACAGATTTATAATACCCTCTGCAAGGGTAAAATGCAAGCTTCTTGATAAGATGGCTGTGTGTGTGTGTGTGTGTGTATGTTTTTCCCACCTGTTAAGTACATGGCTGGTGGCTCCTGGAGATTGGCGAACTTGGCATTGAGTGCATCGATGTTCTCCCGCGTCACATGCTTCACCAGCTGCACGTTGTGGAGTTCATCGGCGAGGGGATCGTAGAGTTCGCTGTCGCTTTCTGTTGATGATTCGCTGGACATGTTGCCTGTGTTGTAGCAAGCAGCTTCTTGTCCTGCTCGAACTTTGCACGAAAAGAATAACAACAAAAACGGAACAACAACACAACTCTACCACAGCTGCCTGACCATGACCCTGAACTTTGTCTTTGCTGTTTGCAGTTTGCAGTTGTTGCTTTACTATTTCTTTTTTTCTTCTGTTTTTTGCTTTGCTTCTTCGTTTATGCTTGTTTGTTTGCGCTTGCGTTTTACAATTTTTGCTCGCTTGACACTGGATACCACCCACGTCCGTATCCACTTCTTCTAGAATCACAACCACGTCCAGAAACAGCAGAGAGGCAACGGCGACGGCGATGGCTGCTGCTGGCAGCCAGCGGCTGCATTTTTTTCACTTGACCGACTTTTAATTGATTAAAACGCGGCTCGCGGTTGCTGTTTTCTGTTTCTACTCTCGTTTCGTTCTGACCGTAAACCGATGTGGCAACCTTAAAAATCTTCAGGAGGAAAAAAATAACCGATAGTTTGGAAGTCTGGCAGCCTTTTAATTAAATAAAAGTGCGATAAAAAAAGTGCTTTGGAATAAACTCTTATTTTGAGTTTTTTAATTTTGAAGCTAGAATTTTGAAAATTGTTGAAGAATTTTTGTTGGAGTTTCGTCGCGTTTGGAGATTTTTTTTAGAATTAAATTATACGGCTTCTTCCTCCGAAGGGTGACGAGCTTCCAACATTCATAAGGATGCAATCCTTCATTTAATCTAATTTCGAATTAAAGATTTTCATATTATTTATTAATTGCAAAATTATTGCTAAATGAACTAAAAATAAATTCACATTTGAATGGCGTGCCGGCCATTTTTAAACTACAACTGCACTCGTTCCATTAAGATCGATTGAACTATTCATCGCCAACTGACCAACTCAATAAATGAACGACTCCTCGATAGATATCGATATTTTATCACTACTTTTTAAATTAAAGCGCGCCAATTACGAAAGTAAGCAAAGTTCCATTTACTATATATCTTCATAATAGAATTTTAATTTATGGATTATATTTTAATAGACGAATAAGCTATCTTTAATTATTAAAAAGTTATAAAAACATGATCAAACGGATGGCAATTTAGTTACATATGTTTAGGCATTACAAATGTCCGAGATTCCAAGTTTAGTTTGTTAAAAAGACAATCACATGATAAAACGCATGACAATTCAGTTCTATTTTCACCTGTTTAGGCATTACAAAGTACTTATATAATAGACACCTTTACATTTGGCGCACTTGAGTTTGCGGCAGCTCTTCAAGTTAATTGGAGCGGGCTGTAAGGATTCAAAGTACTTGGAGATGACGTCTAGGATGTCCTGACGTCGTTGCTCCAGAAAGTCGACGGCACAATTCTCATAGTTATTGATGCAGTGCATCAGCATGCGATAAAGCACCAGCTCGGTGGATACAAATGTATTCAATGTGCGATCAATGCTGTCCACATTCTGTTCTACAAATTTACGCGCCAATTGCAGGAGCAACTGGGCCGCATGGTCACTAAAATATCTCGTCATGCCATCAAGCACATCCATGAAGCTGGCCAAGTTTCCAATCTGCTGGACAAACTTGATGCCAAACTGAGTGGTCAACTCGGACACATCTAAACGCATCTCTCCGCCGACGCCGGGAATAATAAAACTGGGCAACAGACCAGCTGCTCCCACAGCTCCAAGGACCGTGGCTCCCTGTGCCAGATGAGAGTGAATCTTGTGCATGCTGAATAGCGCCTCCTTGATCGGAATATCGTTGAGTGTGCGCACAATGTCAAACTTGAACTTCTTGGCTCCAGTGGCTGTGGAGTCGCCGCTGTGCAACTTGGAGGACTCCTGCGAGATGCGATTCAAGACTTTTCGAGTCTGATGACGCATAGCACGGCGCAAACTGGAACCGTCGGTCCCCTTGGATGCAACGCGTAGATTGTTTACCGAGTGCGTAAATATCAAGAGGCTGGAGGCAATCTGTAGCATATCATAGCTGCTCAGCGACTGATCATCGCTAATCTTCAAGTACAAGTCGTAGACGCCATTGATGACGCCCGTGCCGGAAATGACAATAGACGACACATTGATCCCCTTCACAGCCAGTTGCGTTGCCAAACTGGCCTTGCTGCTGAAGACATTGAGTGCTGTGGTGGCTCCAGTGGCGCCCAGACCGACAACGCCTCCAGCCACGCCCAGCCAGCTGCTGCGTGCCTCTCGATCCCGCAACGAGGTGCTCTGCGAATGCCAGCGACGGTCAATGAGCCGCGTGGCGGAGCGCAGGGTGCTATAGGCCGCCGTGGACACGCCCACAACGGTGGCTGCAATGAGGATCGGAGCTGCCACGGGCAGAGCTAAGGTGGCCGCCACGGGAACCGTGGCCACCAGACCACCGACAGTCGCTATGCTGTCGCCGGCATTGAGTATCTTTTGTTTAATCCACGTTGATGGTGTCGATTGAACCATCAACTGCACCTCATCCTCGCCAGAGTTGACGCTAAATGTATATATGCCGTGCTTGGGTGCAATCATCGTGCCCTTGGGCAGCGCATTATTCCTCACATACTGCTCCCAACTGCCATAGACACGTCCCTCCTCATCAATGAAGATCATACAACATCCCTCACTGTTCCCCTCCTCACCCCTCAAGCACTTGCGCGTCCTTATCAGGGGATGGCAACTGAAGCTGGTGGACTGCAGTGCCAGCTTGGGATCCGTCTCATTGCTCACCAGCACATAGACAATTGTCGAGAGTAGCGTTCGATTTGTATAAATCCGTTGCTTCCAAACATTCTCAAAAAGCTGCTGACGCTGCTTCTCCAATAAATTGGGATTCTTGACGTTGCTCTCACAGATTATGTTCTCAATCTTCAGTTTCAGCACATCCGACTGTTCCGGCGACAGACTGCAAAAGACACCAAATCAGTGGCAATTTATATAATAAATTACATTTATCACCAACGAGTCCCAAATAATTTCAGAACGCAAACCGCTGCTCAGCGCAAAGTCCCGTTGTACGTCGAAGGCAGTGCGCGCCATCTTTTATCTTTGAAATACACACACATTCACACACAGCCAATAGTCGACAAAATTACATATATTTCACATTAAATATTAAAGCGTAAAATTACAAATTATTTCGTTCTTTTTTTTATTTATTAAAAGCTTTCTTTTGGCTACAATTAAATGGGAACTTTGAATACAACTCGAGCTGCCGCTGCACAATTATTTAGAGCTGAGCGTGCAATAGTTATTGAGCTGATGCGATGTTTCGATAATTGCTGCACACGATCAATTAGAATATAAAATAAATTAGTTTGTCTTTCTCCTTAATTATTTAGTCCCAATTTAATCGTTAAAAGTAAAAAATCAAATGTCGCTGTGTAATCCAATATCCGAATAACTCACTGATGCATATATCGATATATACATCGCTCTTTTGTATCGCTATCTACCCTGGATGTGGCGGTGCATAGTAGCTAATCGATATATCGATAGACGTATGCAAAGAATTGTTGTTGGTATTGGTGTATTTTGTGTATTTTGAAATAATTTGCATTTGTTTTCATGCAACGCGCTAATTGTTTACATTTAATTTGACTGCATATAAACGAACACACACACACACATCCACACACGCACACGTTCACAATAATAGAATGTTAGAAGATGCGCATGCGCGGCCGCAGATTGCTACCAATTGTCTTATCGCTAATCGTAATCATAATATTGTGCATCAGCTACATATCGAATCATCTGCGTGAGAGCGAGAGCGCAGCCCGACGAGATGATGGGAGTGACAGAGACGAGTATCTGGTTCACTTGCCCCCCAGTGACGAGATCAGTGACGGGAGCAGGGATAAAATCACCGCCAATCCCATCCAGCATATAACTGGACCTGGTCCACTCTTGAATCTCACCAACTTTGATTATCTGCTGGCCAGCGATGTATGTCGACGTGCCGAACGAGAGCTGCTTGGTAAGTTCCTCAAATATATACATACATACAAATATATACCAAATCAATTAATTGCCTACTCCACAGCTGTGCTCATTGTCACCTCGTATGCCGGGCACGACGCCTTGCGAGCCGCCCACCGTCAGGCGATAGCCCAGAGCAAGCTGGCCGAGATGGGATTGCAGCGTGTCTTTCTGCTGGCTGCGCTGCCGGCGCGGGAAAAATTCGTCACACAGCCGCAACTGGTGGATGAGCAGGCGCGTTTTGGGGATCTGTTGCAGGGCAACTTTGTGGAGGACTATCGCAATCTGAGCTATAAGCATGTGATGGGACTGCGTTGGGCGGCCAGCGAGTGTCGGCGGCGGAGCAAGTTCATCATCAAACTGGACGATGATATCATCTATGATATATTCCATTTGCGACGCTATCTGGAGTCCCTGGAGGTGGAGGAGCCAGCACTTGCTACAAGTAGCACGCTGCTAGCTGGATATGTGTTGGATGCCAAGCCTCCGATTAGGAATCAGGCAAACAAGTGGTATGTCACACGTCAGGAATACCCGCATGCCCTTTACCCCGCCTATCTGTCCGGCTGGTTGTATATCACAAATGGAGCAACTGCCTCACGCCTTGTGGCAGAGGCGGAACGCGTATCCATATTCTGGATAGACGACACTTGGTTAACGGGCATTGTGCGCACCCGGCTCGGCATTCCCCTCAAGCGTCACAACAATTGGTTTTCGGCCAATGCCGAATTCCTCGACTGCTGTGTCCGTGACCTGAAGCTACATGGATACGAATGCGAATACTTTGCCGGGCCAAATGGAGCCGATGCGAAACTCTTGGTCGAATTCCTGCACAACGTGGAGAAATGTTACTTTGATGAGTGCATTAAACGACCACCTGGGAAATCCCTCAAGCAGACCTGCCTGGCCACCGTTAAATCCCCCGCTCCCGAGCATGGAGTAGCTCACGTGCAACCGCTAAAGCTAAGATGACCCCTCATCCAGTCAACAGCCAGTTATCACTTGGTGCCGTCCAAATACAACAGTCTACAGCAATTCTTAGAGATATACACATATACTCACATTAAGACTATGATAAATAGACTTAAGCATTCCATTGTGCAAACTGACATCACTGTCAAAACTTTTAGTATTAAGATGGAACAGTACACCGAGCTGCGTACACCGTAATTTATTATATAACTCAATTTTTACTATATCTTTGATGTTTTACTTCAAGTTTACTTGGGGAATTCGTGGGTTATGGGGAGAATTACTGGATAAACTATTGCGGATTTAATCCATTTATTTTTTCCTGCATAAACTCTTTACAATTAAAAAGAAATTAAGGGAATTAAGATGTCAAATCAGTATTCGTGTGCAGTCTTAACAAAAAGCATATTTCGGCGTATTTCAGATCAGTTTTCATAAAATTATAGACACTGAAAACTAGAAATATATATATTTAGGCTTGTCAAGTGAAAACTTACTAAGAATTTTCGAATCTGAGTATAAAGTCTGAAAATTTTAGAAACAAAGTTATTTTTCACAGGGATCGTAACGGTTATAATTTTTAAAATAAAAATTATAAATAAAAAAATATGTTGATTTTTAACAAAAAAAAAATTGAAAAATAACTAGGTTTTTTTAAAAAATAGTTGAAATAATAATTAATTTAATATAACTAAAAAACCTAACTAAAATAATAATTATTATAAAAATTTAAAATAAAAGTTATTTTGTTTTTATTTTTATTATAGTTATATTGGTCATTTAAGCACATATGATGTATCATATGAAAAGTATTGAAAAAAACCCATCATAAATGTTTTTATTATTATTAGATTTTGTAAAATAAAATAACTCTTGTTTTTTATTTATGATTCTAAAATTAAAATGGAAATGTTTTTATTGCATAATTCATTTTTTTTGATCGAAAAATAATAGTTAAATTTTATATCGGTAATAAAACTTATAATTAAAAGTTCATCCTGTATGCAGGATACTGCATCCCGAAAAAGTGCAAATATACTTATATTACATTTTGCCATTATCCTAGATCATTTTTTTCAGAATTTATTTTTTAAAATAATAAATCTGGTAGACAAGTCATGGACGAGAAATATTGATAAGGAAGAAGATGATGCAGGTAAGTAAAAGTTGTAGTTATGTTTTGTGTTATCATTCTTTATTATCATAAATAGATTTAAATTAAATAAATGCAATACAATTAAGCACAATTTCATTGTACACGCTATGAAATTCTGTAATTTTGTAATTTTTCTTAATTCAATCTGTTAATTGCTTCTGTTTGTTTGCTGTTTTCATTGCGTTTGCTTTCATTAAACTTTTTTTTTTTAAAATTAAATTAAATAAATGTGAGTACGTGCGTGTGCATGTGTGTGTTTGTATGTGTACGTGTGTATGTGTTTATGAGTGGGGAAATAATCTTGGCGTGTATGTGTGTGTGGGTGTGTGCGGCCGCAGTCTCTATACAAGTTACAAAAGGGATCGATAGATGGAGCTTTAAGCTTGTCTCCCTATCTATCTCACTCTCTACCTTTCTCATTCGATCTTTCCAGATGTGCTTTTATTTGTTTTGCATACTTTTGTGCATCTCTTTCGTAACTTTATAGAAAGTACGTGCTCGCAGTTCTCATTATGCGTTCTTTCTTTCGTTTTAATTCTCGTTTCTTCTTATTTTACGCATAAATATAAAAGTGCAATTCATTTTGTTTGCTTTTCGTTTTGATTTTTGTTTTTGCTTTTTCTACTCATTTTTAAAGAATAAGTTTGTATAGTATAAAAAATAGGCTTGGGCGTAGGCGAATCAATTGTCGGCATTCGCTACAAATTTTCTGGAATTTATCTCACGCTCTCTAAATCTAAATAAATATAAATAAATAAATTGTATATATAGTAATTAATTAAAAAAAAAAAAACAAAAAATATACGCTTGTCAGCTAATTTCAGGCAGCTGCTTTGTGTGTGTGTGTGTGGGTGGGTGCGTATGATTCGGTTTCGGTATTGAATTCGAATTGCAATCGATATTCAATTCCTGGCGCTCTTGCTCTCATTGTCGAAACTCTCTCGTGCGTGCCTCGGGGCAGGCGAGAGAGCGCTGAGCGCTGACAAGCGACGACGGCGACGTTGACGACGACGCGCACATTGCATGCCTTAAGGGCGAGAGAGATAGACATAGCGAATGAGTGTGTGAGATGATGTTTGTCTGTGTTGTGTATGTGTGTGTGTGTGTGTGTGTCTGTGTGTAGGTGACAATTTTGTTGTGTATGATTTTTGTTTTCCTTTTTTTTGCTTCCTTTTTGTGTTTGATTCATTTTTTGCTTTTATGCTTTTCTTCTTGCTTCGCCTAAACTTATGCTACGATTTTGTGGGGCTGCATCCATTTCTTCATGTAATAGCAGAACAATGTCGAAATATAGAGCAGGATCATCAGCGCACAGGTTACGGCCAATGCGAGCACGGACGTCTTTGTGGGACAAGGCTCGATAATGGTGACAGTCTTGTCTGCAAAAGAGAGAGAGAGAGAGAGAGGAAGAAATCAATATAAGTAAAGCAGAAACAGGTAGAGTAATAATCTCCATTTAAATTTCTATGTAATTCCCGCATAAATCACGCTTGCAACTTTTCTTTCTTTCTTCTTTTTATACAATCTTTTCTATTATTAAATCTACAAGTGCTGCCTTTACAATTCCCAACAAATGTACATTTAGAATGATAAAAAAATTTTGTGAATTCTCAAAAAAATTAGAAAAAACTTAGAAGTTAAAAATATAAGATAGGAACTTTTAATTGTTTTCGCATGAGTTTATAATCCTATTTCTATTTTGCCTGAACCATTGGAAATCATGAGGAAAATATATAAAAAAAAATATAAACTATACATTTTTCATTTGTTTTAATAAAAAAAAAACATTTGGTTATTTTAATACTTTTTTTGCTGTTTCTCGGAGCATTCAGATTTCTAGGCGAAAATGAAAGTGGGAATGGGAAAATGGATTGTTTACCTTTGGAGAAGTCTGTGCTGGGATCCGCCTTGAAGAATTCACGCTTCTCATCACCAAAGTCCAGCACCAGAATTTCCTGCGAGATGTTCATATGATCCTCGCTCTTGGTCTCGTTGTTAGGACTAAAAGCAGTAAAATATTAGTAATGGTTTTTTTTTTTTTAATATTTTTGTTATTTGTGAACTCACCTCTCGATGGAACGACGACGTCTTCTGCCCAGAGATTCGAACGATTCCATGTTCCATTCGCAGACAGCGGGATCACAGGGTCCCAGACAATACTTGACATTGCATTGGAAGATGACGCCATAGCTTTCGGTGAAACGGAATGCCTCATAGGTCGATTGCAGGGCATTGCCATCGGCGGTGAAGCCGGGGAAGATGGTGGGATCTGTGGGGCAGCCGTCGTCGTCAATGATCTTGAAACTGGTGCGTGCATCCTTGGCCATGGCAACACAGGAGCGTGCAAAGATGCCATAAGGAGCTGCAGTTAAATGAAATAAATGAATCAGTTAAAGAGGAATTCTTGAGAGGATTACAAAGATATACTCACTATCTTCGGGAATTTCGATGCGGAAATTGAGACGATCGCCGATGCGAACAGTTTCCACTTCGCGTTGACGCGTGTCCAGGATGCGAATCCTTGGTGGTGGCGCCTCGGGAGATGAATTGATGTGAATCATTTCGGGATCGCGTATGGGCATCATGCCGAAGGTAATGTTCTTGGAGCTCATATCATACGTGCACTTCACCTTGTAGATCTTGTCCGCCTTGGTCATGACGACGCTGTGATGTTGCAACACCACCGTGTTGGAGTAGACGCCAGTCTGTGGAGTAAGTGGAGGTCAAATAGAGGTCGATTCATAACTTTGCTGTCTACCAGGCAACACAAATAACAACTACGAGTTTCAATTTAAACAAAATTTCAAGAATGTCTAAAAATTCTCTTAAAAAACTCAGATAAATGGGTTGTGTATTAATATTTTAATGTTTAACTTTAATTTTTAATATAAATAAAAAAAAATTAAAATGAAAAATTATTCAGGAATAACTTAAAATGTTCTGAAAAACATAAGATATATTATTATTTGATGGGTTATGTGTTAACGCTTTAATTAATTGTATTGTATAAATTAATGTATTTGAATTTTGAAATAAGACATAAAATAAGAGGTAAAATACCAAAAAATCACAATCTTACAAGCACGATGTTTTCTTTTAATCTAGAAATTGAGGTTCCCAATGTATTATTTAGACGAATAGTTAAAAATTTCACAATTTTCGCTCAAAACTGAGAATTTTTTCTAATAAATGCGTCTTTATTTGGAGTGTGTGCATTTAATTTTTGTAATTAATTTATATATTTAGTATACGTATGGTTGTAAAATAAGAATCTAAGATTCAATTATTATTTCATAGTTTGTTTTATTTAAATAAAAAAATTAAGGGATATTTTTAATTCATTTGATAATAATAAAATAAACTGTATTTTATAATTTCTGTTTGATTTATCTTCTGTCAACTTACCACGCTCTGTGTGTTGCAATCCTGTCCAGCCATGGTCAGATCGAGACGGAAGGCATCCGAGTTGATCACATCGATGTTGCAAGTTTCGGAGCGACCCAAGGCGTAGATGCGTCCATTGAAGGGTTTGTTGGTGCGCACCTGGACGGCGATCCGTGTGTCCTTGCAGTGTACAGAGACTGAAAGGGAAGAGGGAGATTAGGCTGATCCTCACCAGACATTCCCCAGAGAGGAATCACACTCACCATCGTAGCAGGTGCCAGTCTTGTCGCAGTTGACATCGTTGCGCGTCATATTGGTGAGATTGGGATCCTCGATGGTGTCCAGGCTCACGGGCAGCGTGTCGATCTTGTCCAGGGTGCCGGGTGGTGAGTTGCCACCGCCAGCGGATGATGAGGTGGACTTCTCGCACTGATTCTCAAAGTACTGTCCAATTGGCTCGCCATGATCGATCAATGGACGCTCGTGATTCAAATATGTCGATGGTCCATCGGGCAGCGTCTTGTGATCCAAATGATATAGACGGCAATTGTATTGGGCTCCCTGGGGTTGGCCCAGATACAGGAAGGAGCGGCAAAGGAATTCCGATTCGATTTCACAGGCCAAACGGCAGGCGGACTCGGAGGTCACCTGAAGCTCCTTGTCGGTGTAATAATGGAGTCCCACATATTGGGCGACCTTCTCCTCGGAGACACCCATGCGAGCATTCGCAAAGGATCGGGTATTCTTACAGGCCTGTGTCGGTTTTAGGCAAAGATTCTCAAAGTAATCCGTACCCTGGGCATCAACCAGTTGAACAAATTGGCCGGAACTGCGACGATCCGAGTCGCTGAGCACGCACTTCATGTTGTTGTAATCGTATTCGACGGATCGACAGATGAAACGCTTCTCGTTGAGGCAGGCGGAGAGACACGCCTCCTTGGTGCTCGTATAGATGAGGGCATTGTCCAGGCCACGGATTATCTTATTGGGCACACGCTCAAAGGACCACGGACGATGGCAGACATTCTCGCTGCGCAGTTGCAACTTCACCATGTAGTACATGTTGGCGGAACGTTGTGGCGCCGCCGATGGATTTGCCGCCGATGAATCATTCTGCAACTGACAGTGCGTCTCCTGTGATGGCGACAATGGATTCACCACAAAACTAAAGGCCGCCGCCTGGCAATCAGCCTCCTCCCGACACCATCCCTGGCATTCGTAGAGCGATAGATTCTTCACACTGTAGTACGTTGTCCCGGCGAAATCATAATCTGTCAGCTTCTCAAATGCCATCCTTGCCCCAGCCTCACCAGGCAGCATCATCAGCATTGCCACTGCCACAATTGATAGCATCATTCCCCGCGAGATCATCGTTCCCGATCCTCTTCTACTTGTCATTCCTCCTCCTTCTCCTTCTCCTTCTCCTCTGCTTGTTTTCCTCTTGTTGCTCCCGCTGCAATCTCGGCTGCTCTTCGCTGCGATTTGCATCTGAAATTGATTAAAAAATAAAGAAAATGAGAATAAATTCAGCTTTTAAATTGCTTATTGATTATTTGAAACATCTTTTTAAGATTTCCTTGAATAACGATTTATAATTTTTTGATCCTTTCGAGATTATAACATTTTTAACTTTTCTCTCTTTGGTTGAATGTGTTTTATTAAATTAAGATTCATATTTCAAGTATATTTAAGGATAAAGTCTTCTGTCTAATTCAGGTTATAAATATTTCAAATTGCTGAGTATAAATTTGAAATTGATTATTTGAAACATATTTTTAAGATTTCGTAAAATAACGATATATATTTTAAGATCTTTTCGAGATTATAACATTTTTAAATCTTCTCTCTTTGGTTGCATGTTTATTAATTAATTATATAAAATTTATTAGTATTTAATTACAGTTGATTATTTAAAACATAATTTAAGGATTATCTAAAATATAAATATTTATTTCCGAATTATAACATTTTAAAAGCTTCAGACTCTTGTTTCATGTTCAGATTATACACATTAAATTCATTCATATTTTATGTTATCTTGAAGAAAAAGTTTTTTCTTTTCGTTTTTATTGTTTCAAGATCTTTTAAGATTTAAAAATATAAGTATACATTTTATTTTAAATTTTAATTAAGAATTTTAAGTAAAAATATATATTTAAGATGCTAACACATTAATTAATACCTTACGATTTACGGACTTGAGTGTTTCCATTAATTATATTTTTGCAAAGTTACTTTATATCATATAAAATTTAAAGATTTTGTTTTACTTTCTGATATTAAGTAAGATTTGTAATTTGCACATATTAAAATGTTTTTTTTTAAATCTTTGAATATTCTGAAGACAGAAAACGGGAAAAAGAGAGAATTTAAGAGCAAAACTCAGTAGATACTAAGTCCAATTTTGATATGTAGTTTTATTTGAATTATTTTGTTTAGTGTGTGTATCTGCACATTTCGACCGCCAGGTGGCGTTTGATGATTCGCGAATTGCGGGTGCTGACAGCGCAGATAGAGAGACACAAAGAGAGAGAGAGAGAGAAAAATAGAGGGAGAGAGAAAAAAGAGAGAGAAAGATGGGGGAGCTTAACATCCGCTACCAAATGCGGACCATTACACGCTTAACTGAACTCACAGCAAACCAGCGAACCAATAAGAACTCCCCCACCCCTTTACCTCCCTACCTCCCCTACCCCCTCCCTCATCACCCCTCTCAGTGTCATGTTCTCTTGGCCCCAACATCTTCAGTTGGCCAAGTTCGTTGGCACAAGCTGCATTTGTTAAGACTTTAATGAGTCGAGAGCAGGCGGAAATTACAATGGCATGAAACTTGCCACCAACTAGTTGCCACTTGCCACTTGCCACCGCTACTTGCCGCTTGCGTTGTTCTCTCATTTATTGACTACGCTCTGCGGTTGGAAATTCTAATGGCCTCGTTTCCAATTTCCAATTTCCAATTGCAATTGCAATTGCAATTCCAATTCTTGTGGCTTCCATTCGAGCGTGCTGTAAAATTGCTTTTCCGTTGTCTCTTGCAGCTGCCACAAATTTGACCACACTTCCTCCCCCTCCCCTCCCCTGTCCCGTCTCCTCTTCAGTTGCAACATAAATTTTGTGGGGGCGCAACATTGATTGACCCTCGAGGTGTTTGCCAGGTGAAAAGCGAAAGCCTTGGACTTAAACTTCAGTTTGCCAACTCATTCATATTAATGAGTGAGTGAGTGAGTGAGTGAGTGCATTCAATGATTCAAGTGCGCACTCACTCGAGTACTTGTGAGTATTATCGCATATTCAATTGCTAACTCAATTCATGTGACTAAACAAGCTGTCAATTGCGAATATGAATATAAATATGAGTACTCATATGAGTACTCGTATAAGTATGAATACTCAAGTGTGTGTATTATCTCTATTCAATATTCATTCGTTTTGATGACTTTCTTAGACACCCATTTAAGCCTCATTAATGGGTGTGAATGAGTATCGGTTATTGTTGGGTTAAAGTTGGGGTTAAGCATGGGTTAAGCATGGGTTAAGCTTCAGTTGCTATTTTATATTGAAGAATATTTTGCTATAACATTTATTCATAACACTCAACAATGTATTCATTCAACAGTCTTGCAATTCATGAATGTTTTATTTCTTGACACTCAATGTGTAGTCAATTTATTCAGCATTGCAATTTTGTGAGAGTTTATGGACTCGTGAATGTATTCATTTGCATACGAGTGCGCATTGTGAAACGCTCTAAATGGACATTGAGATGCGGAAGTCACAGGCGGGAGTAGGAGTATAAATATATTGAAGACGATATTTACATATGTATGTATGTATTTATATAAAACGATAATGACAACTGATATCGATAACGATAGTCAGTTGAAATAGGAGTAAAAGTTGAAAGATGAGTACGAGTCTGAGTCTGAATTGAATACCTTGATTAAATATATAAAAAGCGATTACGATAACGATGGCGATAACTACAAAGCTGTTGATATTGACAACCAGGGATTAAAACCTTAACCGAAACCGTAACCTTTAACCGATGAAAACCGATTGAAATTTGTAACCGTAACTGAAACCGTAACCGATAACAATTTTTTCCGCTGTACCGAAACCCATAAACAGAAACTCTTTAAACCGAAATAACCGTTTAGTAACCGATTCATTTATAAGGGTTAATTTCGGTTCTGGCCGTCGCAGCTACTGAGCAACTTTGATAGCTTTGAACTGCCATAACTTTGTCAAAATTCAATCAATTTTCATGAGCAATGGAAATTTGATCATAATTTTACTTTTAAATTCGTTCTGCATTTAAATTTTGTTAATTTTGAAAATTCTAATTTTTTCGAAAAAATCAAAAAAGACAAAGGGGTAACACTGTAAATTTTCGAAAAATTCGATTTTCATAAATTTTCAAAATTTAACTAAATTTAAATGCAGAACGATTTTAGAGGTAAAATCATGATCAAATTTACATTGCGGATGGAAATTAATTGACTTTTGACAAAGTTATGGCTGTGTAAAGTTATTAAAAATCAGTAAAATCAAAATAATCGAAATTTTCAACCCAATTGAACTAAATTTATATGAGAACAAATTATAATAATATCGACATTACGCTGAACCATTCAAGTAACCATTATGAAACCGATACTCTAAGATTTTGCATAACCGATAACCGAAAACCTTAACTCAAGCATAATCGAAACCGTAACTGAAACCGATATTCGTTTCGGTTTAATCCCTATTGACAACGATAACTATTGTCTGTGGCTCTCAAGTTAAAGTCGCTGAAAATAGCTGAATTCGATTCCCCGTCAATTAAACAAGTTTTCCTTCATACAAGTTAAAAACAATAACAAATATTGATAATGAAGATACAATATTTAAGATCTTTTTCAGATTAACACTGATGTATAAGAGTTCTCTGACTTTATTTCAAGTTATTTATTTTTAAATATTTAAATTGAGATAAGTATATTATTTTAAGAAACTTTTCATATTCTAACATATTTAAAGTTGGGTATACTATTTTTTAACTTTATTTTAAGTTTATTATAAGTACTTAAAATTGAGATGGATTATATCAAATTTAAAATACTTAAACATGATTTAAGACGTTTTTTCTATTTGTATTTTAAATTAAAAGTTTTTCAGGCTTAACAATTTGTGGCACTTAAAAGTAGGAGAAATTGAGTTGAGGGAGTTGGTGCAGTGTGGGGGGGGGGGGGAGTAAGAAAATGTTAGGGGAGTTCAGCTATGCAATTATATTAACATATTCAATTCAATTTGTTTGCTGAATTGTCCCAGGCAAGTGGTCAGCTAGCATGCAAGAAAGGCAGTCAAAAGATGCATGCAACAACATCACAGCAATTATTTCAACAGGGTCCGAGAGAGAGAGAGAGAGAGAGGGGGAGGAATGGGCTAGGAAAGAGAAGAAGGGAACCGGAGGGGGAGACATTAAATGATTATAGCGCTCGGAACGTGGCTATTACAAACAATATTAACTCAGAGCTTTTGGCCAAAGCGAATCGGGCAACGCGCACAGCGAAAGATAGAAAGGGAGAGAGAGAAGGAAGAAGGAAGAAGAAGAAGAGATGAGAAGTTGCAACATGAGCAACATTGACAACGACAATGGCAACAACAACTGTATGAAATAAGGTGGCAATCGCGAGTGCAGCGCGGGAATGTGTAGCGTGTACTCAAGTCACAGCGACAGCAGCAACAGCAGCAACAACAGCAACAACAACATGTTGGCAGCAACAAGCAGTGGCAGCAACAAGTAGAAGCAACAGCATCGCAGGGAGTCGCCTTGTTTTATTCTGTTTCTTTTTATTTCATTTTTCTGCATTTTTTTTTATTGTGCTGTTCTTGTTCTACAATTGCCAATCTGCATGAGACGCAGTTGCCACAGTTGCAGCAACTGTTGCTGTTGCTGTTGTTGCTGTTGCAGTTGCAGGCTGCGCATTTGAAGTCGCAAGTCGAGCCAATTACATGGACAGCAATCGAGCGATCGGTTGGGCGAGATAAACGCAAAACGCATTCGTTTACATTTGACGTCATTGCCACCGCGTTGCAAGTTGCCCAGTTGTTGCCAGTTGCCAGTTGCCAGTTACCACCAATTGCCCCCTCACGACTTGTATGTTATTTATAGCCCCAAATGTGAGTTTATTTTTGGGGCGTCCTTGGCTAAAATCAAGTCTCGTCTTCTAATTTAAAACTCAACCCGACAATGATGATTGTACATTTCTGTATCTTCTTCAATTGCAGTTGCAGTTGCAGTTGCAGTTGCAAGCGTAATTGCTGCCGCTTGTGTGTTGCCATTGGTAGCTGGAAATCAGCTGCTAAATGTTGCCGCTGGCTAACAGGAAATGCCAGCTGAGTGCAACAAACAATTCACACATTCATATGGCGCCCAGTTGCAATTGCAACTGCAGCTTCCAAAAATAAATGAGCAATCGCATGTGTTTATGTTGCAAGAATTGTTCATATCTAGAGCCATGTGGGCGTTAACCACAGACCCAGGGCACTCAATCAATACGAACTGCAGCAGCAGCAACAGCAGCAGCAACAGCAACAGCAACCATTGCAACTGCAACAGCAGCAGCAGCAATATCTGCAACAGTAACAGTTGGAAGAAACCAAAAGTCACTGGGAATTTCATCACAGTTTAGTTACTCTTACAACTTGATTTATTTATGCTATATGTCTAAATCTTATATAGTCTATACTATATTGATAAATATCCTTCCTAAATTTATACTTTGTTTCCTATCAATATATCTTTAAGCAACTACTGTCTTTTAAAATAGCAAAGAAGTTCTGAGAGTTTTTTATATAAAATCTTTCAACTGATTTATACTACTTTATATATGCTGTATTATGTTTACTATATAAAATACTTCTTTACCCATAAATATCTCTGTTAATTCCTGTGTTTTTGATCTAAGTATTTTGGAAATAAATTTTAAAACATTCAATACCTACTTTCAACTGAATCTCTTTATGTCTTTGCTATATATTTAAGTATACTCAACCAATTTTTAAATTTAGCCAAAATTTATAGAACCTACTTCAGTTAGCAACCAGTCTTATAGGGTTTCTCCTACAAAAATCTGCTTCATCCAGCATTTGTTCCTTTGGCAGCTAAAAGGCATAGTCACCCAAATTTGTTTAAATTTAATACTCTGTTATAAATCTAATATTAACTCATAATATAATAAGCTGGCATAAAGATTTCTTCGAAAAACTGAATTATCAACCGATGCTTTCTTTGGCAGCTATATGATATAGTCAACCGATTTCACTCGCTTTGATATGTGTGCCTACTACAGTTATAAGACACAACTTCTCAAATTTTCAGCAACATCGCTGCACTGAGAGCTGAGTTCCAATAGGTATACTTAAGGAGGTGCTTAGTTAGACTAGGAAAATGAAGATACCACACCGTAAGGGTATGGCCAAAGAAAAATGAGTGCAATATTCTTGCAGTATAAATTCGAGATTTGAGTGTGAGCAGAGCAGGTGAGTGTATGAGTGTATGAGTGTTTGAGTGTTTGAGTGTACTCATCACATTCCTTTGGGGGCTCTGAAGATCGCGCTGGTCAGTGGCGCGTACTTAGTTAGATGGATGATGCAGCGCTGGTCTGGGTAACTAGCAATCATGAAAATTGTACACTTGCCCCCCATTGGAGTGGGTATAGGTATAGGTAGAGGTATGGTCGCGGTCTTGATCTTGGTCTTGGTATGATTCTCGGTATGGTTATGGGATAGTTACATTGGGCTTGCTTTCGCTTTATTTCAGAGTTGGAGTTGGAGTTGGCTTTGGCTTTGGGCGCCCTGTGGATGGAGGATGGAGGCAACTTTGAAACGAGCTAAAGGTTATCATTAGGCACGTTTACTTCCTCTTCGCGTACGGCCTCTAATTACGAGGGAACTGAGCAAGTGAATGCCATAACCAGCGAGCAGATAGGCAAAGGGGGGGGGCACTTGAACACATGAGCAACATTAGAAAATGAAGAACAAGGCAAAAAAAAAAAAAACAAGTCGTAAATGAAGCAGCTGAAGAATCAAGAAAATGCTCGTCGAAAACCTTCAAAGGTCACGCCGTTAGAGAGCAAATAACCCTCCTCAAGCTGAAGATATATCATAATCAAGGCAAATTTATGCACGAAAGCGGAACAAATGAAACCAGAACTAAAGAAATAATAGAATGAGCGGAAGAATTGAAAGATAACGGTGACAACGGCAACAATCCAAATCCAAAGCCAAACAGTGAAAGTAATAATATGCAATTAACTCAATTAAAATGAAATGAATACAGCGAATACAGTGAATACAGTGAAATGAATGAAATGAATACGACTATCAAAAAATACAAAAAATAAATAAAAGATTAAGAAAGGCCAAAAGAAACCTCATCAAAAGGCCAACGGCAATTTTTTCCTCATTCACAGCAAGTTTTATTTTTTATTTCTTCTTTCTTTCTTCTGCTCTGTTGCTGTTGTTGTTGGCAGAAGAAAGGCGAAAGGTCTTTCACAAAAAGTAGTTCCAGTTTTAATTAGTCGCAGTGACAGTTATTTTCATAACTGTTGCAATTTGGTGAGGTTAGGTTGAGGCACAGTTTGCGCTTCATTTACGAGTTTTCAATGAAGAAAAGCATTTGAAAGCAATTGAAAGTGACTAAATGAGAGTTGTACTATCTTGTCATTAAAATTATATTCAATTTGCAATTTCTCTTGCAATTGTTGCAGTTTTGTGAGGTTAAGTTGAAGTAAGGCAACTATAGTTTGGGTTTTTCTCTTTTTAAAATTGAAAAGTTGACGGAGAAACTATCAAAATGTCTATTGATTGTCATTGAAAACAGTTATATATGTTTAAATATTTTGTTTTCAATTTGTGTTACCTTTTAGGTTATGTTGATGCTTAGCTGACTTAAAATTAGTTTTATTTTTTACCGACAATTGGCAATAGGAAAATTAATATAACTATGTACGTATATCACTTTATCATGGAAAACCGTAAAATATGTTTTAATAATTGTAATGCCTTGAAACTCCCACAATTTTGTGAGGTTAGGATGAGGAATAGTTTTTTATTTGGTTATCTTTACTGCAAACTTCGAATTGAGCGTTAAACTAGCTATATTTCTATTGTATTTTGTAGAGAACTATAAAATATTTACAAGTATTGGATTAGAATTGTAATGTATTGAATTATATTGAATTATATAGTATTGTTCGATTGAAAATATTGTTTAGACATGTGAAAAGTCATTGAAATAGCTTAATGTTGCATATGTAAATGTCATGTATATATTTAATTATGATTAGCTTTCGATAGATGAGAAACAAATGTTAATACTTTTATTTTTTTGGTTGTATCTTTGCTCATTGGAAACGCAAAGAAATCTGTTCAGCAAATCGCCAAGAAATCTCCCTTGAGCAGTTGACTTCCTTTCTCTATAACTCCCAGTTTATCTCTCTCTCTCTCTCTCTCTCTCTCTGGCTGTCTATCTTTTTCACACTTACTCTATCCTTATCTGTGCTTCTGTAGGTTTTCAACACTCGAAACATTCGCGGCACATCGAACATGAACATTGCGCTCTAGGCACACTCATGAGTGTCGTGTGTGAGTGTTGTGCGGCACTCAAAACGGATGTCTGGCCTTACATCTTTGGTCTTGCTGCCAGTCTGTCTCAGTCTCTGTCTCACTCTCTCACTGTTTCTCTCTTTCTCTGTCATTATGTCTGTCGCTTTGTCCACTCGATCAACGGCGGAAATGGAGGCCTTTTTATATATTTGCAATTTGTTGTCACAACACGCGAGTGTTTCTAAGTGAATGAGTGTGAGTTCCCCCTCTCCCTCTCTCTCTCTCTCTCTCTCTCTCGTGTGTGTCTCTCTTCCTCTCTCGCTCTCTCTTTGTTTCTTTCTCTCACCTTGTGTCTTTATCTACTTTGCTGCAATTATGCAATTTTCAATCATCGCAGTTTAAAGATGCGCAACGTGCAACCGTCCCAAGTTGAAGCACCTGCCACAATCATTCAACATGCAACATGCCCCCCCTATCTATGTGTGTGTGTGTGTGTGTGTGTGTGTGTGTGTGTGCGTATGTGCGTGTCTTTCGTTGAGTCCCAGTTCCCAGTCCCCTAGTTTAGCAATAGAAGTGCGATGCAATAATTGCTATCGAACAATGGAGCAAACTCATGATGTCAAGGCGAGGCAACACCTGAGGAGTTGCCACAATTGCCAGCTGCACACACACACACAAACCGAATCAATGTGTGTGTGTGAAAATATTAAAAGTTATAATTAAAAGCAAGCAAAGAAAAGAATTGAGAAAAAGGAAGCGACCAACACGAAGCGGCCTTCGTCTAATGGCAACAGATTCCTAACTCTGCCACATGCCCCACCTCTCCCTCTTCTCCCACAACTCCTCAGCTCTTCGCTGATGCATGTGTAGAGTGCATGTGTGTGTGTGTGTGCGTGTGTGTAGCATCAGTTGGAGCAGCAGTTAAACTTACTTAAATTATAAGAAAAATTCAGTGCAAAACACTTTAAGCAAATTAAATGCCATGCAGAGAGGCAGAAATTCCAACAGTTTTTTGGGGGGGGGGGGAGGGGGTTGTTTGTGCCACAAACCAAACGACATTATAATGACTAGTAAATTGCATTAGCATTATTATTATTTAGCAGTCAGCAGATGAAAGCTAAGACTGTGACTTTGCCAACGGCGGAGTGGAGAAAAAGCTTGAAAATTCATTTGCAACGTTTTCCATGTGGAAATTTTCAAGAGTCATAAATATATCAAATAGCTAAGTAATAGTTCAGACTCTTTAAATGGTCTTTAACTTAAAGCTCTGCTGAATATTCTAAATTGTGGTATATTATATAGTAAATATTTTTTATTATTTAAATTAATTTGATATTTTAAATTCAAATATCTTAAAATTTAAGCTTGGGCAAGCATTAAATTAGTAAATAAAGAGACTGTTATTTTATTAATTTAATTCATATTTTAATTTCATTTAAATGCTTTTTTTAACGTAACTAATTATATTTTTTTTTTAATGTAATAGACTATAAAATAATGATATAAGTAAATATGTAAGATATGAATTCTATCATTATTAATTTAACATTTTTATAAAATTAACGCTTTAAGCTACTTTTAAATGTAGTCAAAAGTTATTGTTATTTATAAAAAAAAAATGTGGAGCATATTAATTAAAGCCAAAATTATATTATGTTGTTATGTTGTCATGTTCATAGTTTCGTTAAGGGAAAGTTTCTTAAGAAGCTTAATCGAAATCAATATTGATAAACTGAATAGAAGCAGAAGTCTGTCAACTGCAAGAACAAAATTAGTATTTTCTAAAATAAGTTGTTAAATTAAAATAAAAAGGTGATTGCTACAAACGGTGGCTTAAACCAGTTGCGAAAGTTGAGTGGCAAAACAGTTTTTGGACATATGTATGTTGTGCATAAAACAAATGACTTAGAACACAAACTTGTTCTGTCAAGACGGCAGCAGTAAAGCGAAGTGTATGTGTGTGTGTGTGTGTGTGTGTGTATGTGTGTGTGCTATTAAATGCCGTTACTAATTTGTAAAGTTGACACCCACTTAAAATGAACATCATACAGAACTAGTTGGGGCATGCAGCTGCTCATGCCCCTTGCCGCCTTTCCCTCTGCCGCCCCTTCCACTTCTCCACCTCTTTCGCTGATTCGCGTGATCGGCGTGAATTGCATGCGATATGATTGAAACAGAAACAGAATCAGGCTGACTGCTTGTCAGGGATGTGCCACAGGTGTTGCAAGTTGCAAGTTGCAAGTTGCATTCGTTGCGCATTTAACGTCAAAAAGCCAAACGAAAATGGAACAAAATTTAAGCATAAAAAAAAGTAGGAAGAACAAGAGGTGGTGCAGGAAGAGCTGAAGGAGCATGGGAAGCAGGAGAAACAGGAGGAGCTGGAAGAGAAAGGTGGCCAGATTGCTGCCTCCTTTGGCCGCTTGTATTTGGCCAAAGTTTTATGTGTTGCAACTATTTTTATTTTTTGCTTTAGAACCGGAAATTTATTGCATAACAAGTTGAACGTTGCGATATCCCGATACGAGCGCTGGAGAAGCTCAGAAAACCGACTTCAACTCCAACTCCAACTTCAACTTCAACTTCAATTCTAATTCTGACTCTGCAGTTGGACTGCCTCAAGGTTGTTTCAGCAAACACCAGGCAAAGGGGCGGGGCTGGGCAGTAAAATATATTTGAAAGTGCAGCCTCCACCCCTTTCCTCACCCTGCCACACTTTGCTCTGATGCAGTTGCAAGATAAGCAAGTGCGGGCAACAAAAGTGCATACGGGGTGTGGTATTTGCCCACGCCATAAAAATAAGTTGAGATTGGAGAGGAGCAAGTACTCTTGGTACTCTCTTGGAACTTTCGGTCTGGCAGGTCACACACTGAGCCACATTTCATAAATTCCCCATGCAAATCCAGCTGTCAGAGAGACAGAGAGAGAGGTAAAGAGAGAGAGAGAGAGAGAGAGAGACAGCTAGTGGGAGTGGATGCAGCTCAATCGATCGTTCAATTGTGTGGCGCATGTTTGGAAATTCGATTTCAATCAGCTGTGTGGGCCGCGTTCCTGGAAGCAGTCAACTCAGCGGCACGAAACGGCCAACGACTTCCAATTAGGGATGGGTTTTGGCCAAATAGTATCGATACATATATTGGCAATAATAGAATATCGAAATAAATTTCAATACAAGGCAATTAAATTTCAAAATATAAAATAAACTAATTTTCTTCAACAAATTCAAACACATAAATGGATGGAACAATTTTAACAAAAAATCTAGTTTTATTTTTTAAGGATATTAAATATAGCAGAAAAAGTATTAATCAGTCTTGAATTTATTTATTGTAGAAACAATACAATTCTTTTAATTTTAAATAAATTCGCTGCAAGTTTTGTTCGGAAAATGAAATTGCTGAAGATTGATACAAAGATCTGATAAAAGAAAAAAAATCGGGGACTTCAGGATAATATCAATTTTTACGGTTTTATTACGCTCTAAGAAAATATATTAATATAGAAGGGTCTTATTTAAAGTGTATAATATTGAAAACCATATAGTTTTTATTTTTAATCTGAAGTTTTGTTACCCTGTATCGATAGAATATAACGATACCCATCCCTACTTCCAAGCTGCAGCTCAAGATGCGGAAGTTATGCCAAAGCAAAGCCATTAGCCAGAGAGCTGCAACTTTAGCTCTCAGCTTGGACAAAGAACAGGAGTCATTAGAGCGCATTTGAGTCGCGGAATGTGGCGGATAACGATAGGTAGAAGAGCTGGTGGTTGCTCAGCTCACAGTGTGGCAATGTGGCAAGCAGACTGTGGCTGTGGCTCTGGTTGTGGCAAGTGCAGCATTGCATGATTTATGGCAATTATGATGATGATGATGCGGCTTCAATGCGCGTAGAAATTACAATTAATTGCAAAATCTTGACCCTCTATATTATGCCAGCTCTCTCTCTCTCTTCTTCCTCTCTCTCTCTCTCGCCATTGACTTTGCCATTTTCTTCAGACAACTATGACTCTCATTTGTGTCTCAATAACATCTAATGGCAAACCCTTTCATTGTTCTATTGATACAGTGTCTATAAATTGAAAGTGTTTAGATAACTGCAGATTAAGTGTCTACTTAAACGAGAAAAGCAAAAGTGCTTTGTAATAAGCATTAGATAAGATTAAGTTCAATCAAAATAAAGTAAAGAAAAGTTTAACGAAATCAATATAATTTTTTTAAAAAGTAAAAGCAGGGGAAAGCTTTAAGTCTATTGAACAACATAGCATATAGTTAAAAACATTTTTTAATGCTTCCAGTCTGTCAACTTTTGAGTTTAATATTTATTTGCTAACTACAATCAATTGCATTGAAAGCACATAAAAGTTTTAAGCCTTTAATGCGACTAACAAAAATCAATTGAATTGAAAGCAGAGGAAACTTTAACTGATTATTTGAAAGCAGGCAATTGATTAAATTGTAAAAGCTGAGAAGCTTGTAAGTTTTCTATTTTAACTAAAATTAATTGTAATGAAAGCACAGAAAAGTCTTCAATTACAAATAGTGGAATTAAAACTAACTACAATCAATTAAATTAAAAGTTTTAACCTTTAAATAAATTAAAACGCCATGAAACAAATTAAAAGTCTTCAGCGACTAATTGAAATTGATTGATTTAAAATTGAAGAAATGCATTCAAAGATTGACTAAAACAATTTGTTTTAAAATCACTGAAGAATAGTTGCAATATATTATATATAAAAATAATTGATAATTGATTGCAATTTTTAGTGTTTGACTGCAATTTATTTAATTCTAAGCTCATTAAAGCTTTGAATGTCCAGCATTTATTAAAATGTTTTAGTTTTTCTCTTCTTTTTTTAAGAGCTTTAAAGCTTTGTTGTTTTGAGTGTGACAAGATGTAAGAACAAGTATTCATAATTGCGAATACGTGTAAGATGTGAATAACTCAAGATGTTGCTCAAATGAACATGACAGCTTGTTGCCCCTACAAAAATGTATCTATACATATACATACATATATATATACACATATGTGTGTGTGTGTGTGTGTATGTTATCTTATCAGTTTGTTGGATTGTTGCCTTGTTGTATTTTTAGCCAAGGCATCGCTCATTACAACACGACTGACACTTTACCAGCTGCAACTGTTGCTGGCGCTACACTGAGACAGCGAGGAGGTGAGGCGGCATGATAAGGGAGGGGGGCAAGAGTAGCTCATTAAAAATTGTGCAATTTAAAGTTGTGCCGGCCTATTTTTAAATGCAAAACTCGCGCTGGCCGCACGACAAGACAATCAGGACATGGAAATAATTGAATGCGCCAGCAACAACAGTTGTTGTTGCTGTAGTTCTCATTGTTGCTGTTGCTGTTGTTGTTGTTGCAACAGCAAGAGGCATTGCTAAAGATGCCACATGAAGATGACCAATTTGCTTGCTACATGGCAACATGCCACAAACGCGAGGCAGCAACCGGCTCGATAAGCAAATGCGGCCACTTGTGAGTTGCCTCTTCACTCTGCATGTGTGTGTGTGTGTGTGTGTGCTTGTGTGTGTGTGTGTGTGTGTGTGTGTGCTCCTAAGTGGCCCATTGTGGCTCATTTTGCAGTTGCAATTTTAAAAACCAGCATTTAATTAAACCACAGCAGGACATTAACAACATTGACGGACAGGGGCAGAACAGTAGAGGGGTTGAGAAGCAGGGGGGTATTGTGGAGTGCGGGAAGCTGCCGCACGTGACGTTGCAACTGGCGAACGGAATGGAATGCCATGTTGCATGCTGAATGATTGTGCATGTTTTCTGTTGTGTTTTCGCTGTGTTTGTTAAGAATTATGTTGTGTGTGATTTTTATGGCATTTTACACACACCACACACACACTTGCATACCTCACACATACACACACACAGACTCCTCACATACTTGCACAGCAAATACTTTTCATTTAGAGCTTAAATGCGGCACGCAACTGCAACTGTGGGAGAGACAGCTCTAACAACAGCAACCACTTGGCACGACTAGCAGCTACCCTGTAATTGCATTACAGGTAGATAAGTAGGTAAGGGAGTGTGACATAAAAATAGTACTAATAGTTGTATTCATTGGCAGTAGCCACATTAGTAGTAGAGGTAAAAGTGTTAAGAATACAAGACGAAATAAAAGTAGCCAACAAATTAGTGGACTATTAATTTAATTCAGTTATATTCACAAATAATAATCTGAATATAAACTCCAAAATAGTACAGCTCATTTAAACTTTAAGTTTACTTGTTTTTTGTCTCAACAATAGAAAACAGATGAGGAATTTCCAAAATGCTCGTAGTACATTGAAAAATAAAGTGTAATTTTGTTAAATAGCTTGAAGTGATTAAAAATGAAAATATTTCAACAGTGCCAAAAAAATAGTAAATAATATTTAGTAAATACAGTCTATATAATAACTAAAGATATGTATAAGAAAAATGCGAAGTTTAAATTTTTGAATAACTTTTTAATGATATGGAATAGATTAGAAATTTGAATTTTCGCCAATTCTTTATAAATTGTAAAAGTGCACTGTAGAAACAAAAATGGTAATCGAATTAGTAGTAAATAGAAGCAATTATAGTTAGTGGCAGTATTATCAAATCTAACAGTCATAAGAGTAGTAGAAATAGAAGTAGTCTTAAAAGTAGCAGCGGAAAATAGTTAAAGCAAGAGAAATAGCAGCAGAAAGTGCAGTAGTACTCGTAATAGTAGCAGCCATAGTAGTTTAAATAGTAATGGTAGTAGCAAAAGAAAAGTTATTAGCAGTAGTAGTCGTAGAAATATTAGCAGTAGCAGCAAAAAGTAGTAACAGAAATGACACTCTTATCAATAGTAGTAGCAATATTAGTAGTAGCAGCAAATAGTAGTAGTAGAAGTAATAGTAGCAGCAAGAATAGTATAAGCAGCAAATAGTAGTAGCCAGAGTAATAGTAGTAGCAGCAAGAATAGTAGTAGCTAGAGTAATAGTAGTAGCAGCAAGAATAGTAGTAGCAGTCAGAATAGTAGTAGCAAGTGTAATAGTAGTAGCAGCAAGAATAGTAGTAGCAGCAAGAATAGTAGTAGCCAGAGTAATAGTAGTAGCAGCAAGAATAGTAGTAGCCAGAGTAATAGTAGTAGCAAATGTAATAGTAGTAGCAGCAAATAGTAGTAGCAAGAGTAATAGTAGTAGAAGCAAGAATAGTAGTAGCCAGAGTAATAGTAGTAGCAAATGTAATAGTAGTAGCAGCAAGAATAGTAGTAGCAAGAGTAATAGTAGTAGCTGCCCCTCGCAGCGTGTTACCAAAGTATGCTGTGAATTTGTATTTGTTGTTTTTACAGGGTATCAGCATGAGTGCAACAGGCTGTGGCATGATTGATGGCAACAATGTTGTCATTGGCAATGTGTTTGTTTAAACATTAATAACAACACAACACAATACAGCAGCAGAGGCAGCAAGAGGCAGCAAAACGAAAGACTTAGGCAACAAACTTGCGCTGATTTGTTCTGTATTTTTTTTTTGTATTTTTTAAACTTTTTGCATGCCAAATGTTTTGATGGGCAGCTGTTGCTGTTGCTCATAATTTATTGCATTCAAATGGAAATTGTTGCTGCCGTTGCTGCAGCGGCTTCATTAGGCAGCTATTAGCTGCTTAATGGCCAAGAGATAGGCCAACAAAATGGGCAAGAGAAGAGAGAAGATAAACAGAAAGGGGGACTAGCTATGATGTTATTGGCAACCACTGCGCCAGTTGCCACCTGAAATGTACCAATTGTGGTTGCTGTTGTTGTAGTTGCTGTTGTTGTTGTTGTTGTTGTTACGGGGCCCTAACTGTTCTTTGGGCCATTAGGCAAATCGGCTTAGAAAGCTGGCCAATTCGAATTGCTAAAAAGAAATTACGCGCATTTGTAACAATTATTTGCCATTATCAATAAAATGAAGCTGCTGCTTGTTCCCGCTCTCCCTGTCTCTCTCTCTCTCTCTCTCTCTCGCTCCCTCTCTCTGTCTCTCTCTTTCTGTTGTAATTGAAAGAAAGCTGGAAAACCAATAAGAGAATTGAATATTCTCGTGTAATGTGTGCGTAAATTAAGCGAGTGAAAGAGCAAGATAATGAGAGGATGAGAGAGATGGAGAGAGTGTCAGAGGGAGCTGAGAACTTGGCAACAGATGCGGGCTAAAAGTTAACGACAGTGGGAAAGAGAGAGCGAGAGAGAGAGAGAGAGAGCGGGTGATAGAGATTACGAGTCTGAATGAATGAGTGTTATTTGTTTAAGTTGGCTTTAACAGCTTGCGGCCGTTGCCGTTAGTTGACCTGGTTAACAGTCTGAGATAAGCGTTAGAATACAGCAACAACAAAACGGAAATCAAGCACACAACAACAACAATAGCAGCAGCAGCAGCAACAACAACAATTGAAGATCTTTGAGAAATGACTGCATAACTCAGTTGCCGTGGCCGTCGCCTTCTTAGCCAAGTTAAGAGCAGACAGCAGATCGGCAAAGCGATAGAAACAGTTGTTGTTGTCGCTGTAATTGTTGTTGCTGTTGCTGTTGTTGTTGTTGTTGCCGGTCTGCCCCCGATTGCCCATCACAATGGGGCACATTGAAATGCTTTTCGATTTGAATTGTGCATTTGCCTCAGCATAGAAATTGTTGCCCCTTCATGTTGTTGCCTGTCTGCCTGTCTGTATGTGAATTGTTGTTGTTGTTGTTGTTGCATTGACTGGGGCGGCACACAAAGGTCGCCACATAATCCGCAACAGTCATCGCCAAATGCTACGCACGTAGCAGCAACAACAACAACAGCAACTGTTGCTGCTGCCAAAGAAATAAGTGGACGAACGCGACTTTCAGGGCCTGTCATTAGTCTCAGCATCATCAGCATCATCATCATCATCATTTGCTTCATCATCACCTTCATTGTGATTTGATCAAGTTGAATGCTAATGCATTTGGCATTTTGTTTGCTCAACGCTCGTGATCTGATGCCGCCTTGTTGCACGTTAATGACGCACAATTCCAAAGGGCAAGATTCCCATTGGAATTTTTGCTTTTGGCCCTCCAAATGACACTTTCCATTTTGTGCCACAATATCAATGCCATTTTAATGCAAAATCATATTTTATAATTTTTTGAAATTATTTAAATTTTTCTAGTAGATAATTAAATATTTATATCAACAATCCTTTCAAATTAAACGAATTTAAATCAGATTAATTCGATTTTTATCAATATTCAAAAATTAACTATTTCCTTCAGTTAATTCAACTAAATAATATTAAGACTGCTTTTCGTCTGCTTTTTCTCCGCTTCCCCCCACAATATTCTTCGTCAGATTTTTTAAATCTTTCGAAATTTTTTTTCCCAACATTTTACTCAGATTAATCACTTTTATATATCCTTCCATACGACATCCTCTTGATACTTTCCATTAATTTCAGAATTTTCAACAATCTTAAACTTGTTAAGTTTTTTAACAAATTTCAATAATTTTTATTTTTCATAAAACTTAACTACAAAAATCAATTATTCCCTTAAAGATCTATCCATTTCTTTCAGCTTTCAAATCAAATTTCATTAAAATTCTTGACAGTTTTTAATCAACTTATCAAGCTTATTCCATATTAATTTGGGTTTTACAACTTTCAGGGATTATTCAATAACATTACGAGTATGCAATACTAAACTAACTCCATTTGAATTTGAAAATAATTTTAAATTAATTATTAAATCATTATTTATTAAGTTGTCATACGAAATATGGTCACACTGTGCTCCTCTAAAACCTCCTTGCTTATAACAACATAAGAGTTTTAATCTATTTTATAAAATTTATCTAGACATTTATTTTAATTTTGACACTTATCGATTACAAGTTATCGAGCGAGTTAGTTGAGCGATAAATAAATAAATGCGTGTATTGCCCAATTGGCACTTGGCCCAGTTGGTTTTGGGCCCACACGCAGGTGCCAAGCTGGGAAAGTGCGTTGGCTTTCCACAGCTCTTTCTCTTTTTATTGACAGCATGTGGCAGTGTTGCATCGATTAGAAGTCGACGATGCAAAGTGGCAACAGCAACAGCGACAGCAACAACAATAAGCTGTAAATGCGGTCACATCACATCGTAAAGTGGGCCAAGTCCCACACACACACACACACACTGACTGTGTTGTTGATTGTCAAAAGATTTGGTTGCAGCAACTGTTAACGGTCTGTGCCACGGTGGGGCATGCAAATTCTCTTCTCCAAATGCTTGTGGGTCAGACATCAGCTGGATGAATACGTATACGACGAGCTCAGATTTTGTAGTTGCTTTTTTTTCGGCTTCTTTCGGGGCGGGCGGCTCATTTGACGCCATTTGGCTTTGACTTCGGCTTTGGTCTTGGCCGACAAATCAAACCAGTTTCAATGTGCAACACGTTGCACTCCCTTTCTCTCTCTCCCTCTCTCTCTATCTCTATCACTGTCTCTCTCTCTCTTGTCAGCCTGTCAGTAAATGAGTTTTTGCGGTCAACTGTGGGGGCGATTAAATGCATGCTAGTGATGTGCAATCGTTTATCGATAACTCTGGTTACTTTTGCTGCAGGCTTAATCGATAAATTGTTATCGAAAATATACTATTCGATTCGAGTAACGATCACTGTTTCTTTTTTTTTTTAAAGATGTTGCTAAATTTGATAGGTATTCTGCATTTGTCGATAACATTGTCGGTATTAAATATTTAAAACCCAATACTTAAATATTATCGAATACATTTATTGGGATTCATCACCGAATTTTTAATTTTTAAATTGCTAAATAATCAAAAAAGCTTTCCAGTTCTTTAAATAATTTGATTATAACATAATTCATTGCGTATTTGGAAATATCATCTTTTATTTAACTATTTTTGCATTTATCGACCATGTTTTTCATAGCTTAATATCTAATGAAATTGTGTATTAGACTAAACAACAATGCTCTCGGCATTAATTATCTATTGTTTGGTTAAAATCCATTCTCAATGTAATTGTTGACCTGTTAATAGTCTAAAACTTTAAATTTATCGATTACTTTCAATGGGAGAAACTGCTTTGAGAAGCTCGCGGTGACAGTTAAATGTGATTTCTACGCTTATTTTTACAGCCCAATTGCGGTCATTTAATTTGTTCAGTCAGCTTAACGATTTACTTTGCTCTCTGTTCCCCCCTCTTTCCCCCTCTCCTTTGCAGTCTGGCCATCATTAAAGCCAACTGCTTGCGCTTTGCTCTGATTTTCACTTTGACATTTCTCTAAGTTTTCTTTTCTTTTCTTTTCTTTTTATTTTATTTTGTGTTTGTATTTTGTTAAATTTGTCGCTTGACTTAATGTTGTTGGTTTTATAAATGTGGAGCACATATGTCTTGAACTATCTCTCTCTCTCTCTCTCTTTCTTCACCTCTCTCTCTCTCTCTCTTTTGCTCTGGCTGTCAATTGAGCGCGACGTGCGCTGTCAAAAGGTTTCTTCAGTCTTTTGACTTTTCCACATTTATTGGAAACTTTGCTTGAGAACTTTTCATTTTCATTTTCATGGGGCCAAGTTGTTGTTGCTCGAGTTGTTTGCGTTGTTGTTGTTGTTGCTGTACACTCTTATAATGCGCCTCGTTGTTGGCACGACCTAAGACAATTTCTGGCCAGCAGCAGCAACAACAACAACAACAACAACAACAACATGAAGAAAAACACACGAAACAAAACTTTTTAACAATTTTACTTCGATGGCGTCTCATTCACATGCCACTCAGGCTCAGGAAGGCGGGGGGAGTGGCGTTGCCAACAACATTTGCTACGGGATCGTGGCTAAAATTCATTGGCATGCCAACATGTGCTGGCCCGTTGTCATATGTCCAATGGTCCCCTTCCCCCCATGCCTCCTTCATTTCCCCAGTCCATGTTTCTGCCTCTGTCTTTAGTTTTATTTAGCACTTTGGTTGTTCTTCTTGTTGTTGTTGTTGCTCCTTGACAATCGCGACTTTTTCCTACACATATTCGCGTACATGTTTCAAATGTCGCATTGCCTCAAAGTTCCATCGTCCGTCCGTCCGCCCGTCTGTCCGTTGTTTCGTGCAAACGTGCTCGACATGCACAGAATTCAATAAATAAAATGATTTCGGTGAAAGCGAAGTCTCCTCTATAGAACCAACTTTAGCTTCAGCTCCAGCTCCGGCAACAACAGCAGCAGTCGTGTCGCAGCTAATGGCCAATACCCCTCTCTTTCCACCCTCTATCTACCTCCCTCCCTCTCTATCAATGTTTTGCATAGTTTCTTATTTTTTTGTTGTTGATCTTTTTTTATAACGATTTCCCATGCTTTCTCAACTTTTATGGTCAAAACGCGCCCTGCCCACCATAAACAACAAAAACAAGTTTATCAAAAATTGCTTATGCTTAAATAATGTTGTATATAATTTGTGAATTGTTTAACAATTAAGTGTGGCGGCAACAAACTACAACTGAATGAAAATGAAATGAAAGAACGCCAAAACTTGTAATCAATCATCTCACTGCTTCTCGTCTTTCTATTTATACCCTGTATTTACAGAATAGGTGTAGAAAAGGGTATATTTTTTTTGTTAAATAAAGTATTTGAATTTTTCATTTTGTTAAGTTAATTATTTAACCAACTGTATTTGTTATTAATCAGCATTAGCTACAGAATCGATTTTAGTTTGTGCAATTTAAAATTTAAATTACTTGATTCTGACTTCTTAATGCTTCTTACTGGGTATCTACTAGTCTAGCACTCACATTATAAACTATAAATAAATATGAATACCTTTTTTTATTAGAAACTTACCTTTTGTTATTGTCTGCTTAAGATTTGCTTTCGTTGTAGAATCTGAAAGTAAAAGCAAAAGTTTTGTTAACAAAATTCAAGAAAGAAAAAGTGGAAAAACTTAATTTATTTAAAGAAATTATAATGTATAAAATTGGCAAAATGAACTAGGCCATATATATATATATAGTATAGTTTAAAAGGGCAATTGCTGCAAATGACTCATAAGAAATGCAGAATCAGAAACAAAGGTTTGCCTGCCGCGTTTGTCGCTTAAGTCTTTTGTTTAGTTGTTAAAGTTTTTGTGTTGCAGTCGTTGTTGTTGTTGTGGTGTCTTCTGCAGTCTATTTTTTGTTCTAATAAGCTCATAAAATGGAGAAAAAGAACAGCAAATTGGCGTAATAAAAGCATGAGCATGAAATGGAGGCTTTAAGCCCGCATCCATTGAAAAAAAAACCCCTCCATGATGTTGGCCCAGGGGCTGCCTCGATTATGCTCAGTACTTAAGGTTATCCCAACGCGTATCGCGCGTCGGTGTTGTGGTAAATTACCGTTACTTAATGACACACGACACGTACCAGAGCGGTACGTATTAGAGCAGTTGCTTGCGGGGCGGCCCGCTTCAAACGTGCGAGATAAGCTTTAAACTTGAGCTTGCAACTCGAGGCAGTTGGAAGTGGCAGCTTGTTGCTTTTACAGAATCATAATGAAGCTGAGCTGACTCTGCGCGTAGTGAAAGTTAATTGAATTGGGCAGTCAGCGAACACAACGGAGACTGAGACTGCGACTGAGACTGAGACTACCATGATGTTACCATGGCCAGGAGCTGACATTGATGCTAATACTGTAGTTGTTGTTGTTGTTGTTATTGTTGTTGCTGCTCTGATCCGTTGATCGGTTCATCTGCTGAGTTGAGTTGGCCCTGGAATGGGGATGGGGATGGGGATGGGGATGGGTTGATGAGCTGAAGCGATCACTTAATTGGAATCCAGAGCAATAGATACAATGTTGTTCTACAACATAGAAATACTTTCTGTCAGTGTTGCCAATTTGACCTTTTTTCAGCAATACAAGCTATTATTTGGAAGCAAGTTGGAAGCAACTGATTGAGATTTAATAGGAAATAGTATTGAGTAATCGAAGAGAAACATATATATATTAACATTACATAATATACACAATTTACAT
Organism: Drosophila kuntzei; assembly: GCA_035042165.1. Taxonomy (NCBI): domain Eukaryota; kingdom Metazoa; phylum Arthropoda; class Insecta; order Diptera; family Drosophilidae; genus Drosophila; species Drosophila kuntzei. The sequence goes on from JAWNLU010001429.1 coordinate 110,369, forward strand.
TGAAATGATGGAATTATAAATAATAAATACTCTGCATTATCTATAATCAATATCAATATCGTTCAACAATATTGATATTAGTCAGTTATCGATGGCAAATATCAATACTCATTGTGAAAATAGTAGATTAAAAAGAAAAATGAATATTTAATCTGAAATTAGTAAATTATCGATGCATAACATCGAAAAGAAAATAAAAACCATTCTCAAATTCGAGTTTAAAATTCTTGATTTCAGCATGCATTTCTTAAGATTGTATTCAGGATATTATTCTTAATTTCAGACAACATTTATAAATTACAAAGTTAAAGAATTCAAAAATATTTTATCTAACTAAAAAAAAATACCGAACTGCCAAAATTAAAATATGGCTGAGCTCAAATCAAGTATTTCGTACTTGGCGGAAGAAATTCCGGGATTATGTAATTATGTGTAAAAGTAATTTAAATGTAAAATCGATAATTACTTGCACACATTAATTCAGATAATTTACTGGCATTTATTCCGAAATTTGGCTATTTTTTGCAACTGAAACTAGCTAGATTGGGCAGGCTCTTGCTTCGAATCGAGTTGGCAGCACTGCTCCGGAATTATTTTGAGTAAATGTAATCCGTACAAGCAATTTCAATATGTAATTTCAATAATTAATTGCATAAATTAATTCAGATAATTTACTGGCATTTATTCCGAAATTTGGCTATTTTTCGCAACCGAAACTAGCTAGATTTGACAGGCTCTTGCTTCGAATCGAGTTGGCAGCACTGCTCCGTATGCTGTGGCCTGTGTGTTGTGTCTAATCTAACGGCGACTGGACTTTATAAAAAAAAGAGGTAAATCCGAAAAAACCTAACGATGTTCAACGCATAATCAGCTCGCTCGATCTTGTATCGTAACACAGGCCAAACCGAGTTTCATGGAAACTTTTTGATACGAGTATCTCGAACAGAATTGCGTTCGCTTCGCATAAATTGTTAACCCTGCCCCCTGCCTGTTGCCCTCTAGCGAGCACTTTGCAAGTCTTTATAATAAACAAAAAAAAGTAAAAAATACAAAAAAAAATGTGGAGGAGAAAAAAAAACATAGAAAGAGAAAAAATTGTTATGCATGGCAATTTTCCATTTTGAGGCCTCTGCCTTGTGTTTTAATGCCATGAATTACATTTGCCGTTTGCCGTTTTGCCGTTTACTAAAGAATCCCAGTCGCAGTTGGAGATGGAGATGGAGTCGGAGTCGGAGTCAGAGTTGGAGTCGGACTCGGTGTCCAAGAAATCATCCTCAGAGCTCAGCTGTGTCCATTGTTGTGGCAGCAACAAAAGCGGCTGCTGTTGTTGTTCTTCTTCTTCATCTTCTGGCAACGGTGGGCGGCAGGGCCAGGGCCAAAAGTGAAATATTTTAAACACCAGCTAGGTGTGTGTGTGTGTGTGTGTGTGTGCTTGTGATGATATCTTAGCTGCAACCAAAAGATTCTTGCCTAGCTGCCTACCAAGTGGCAAAGTTGCCTGGTGTTGCAGTGTCAGTTTTGCATCTGTAAACAGAGCGAAACGAGAACACACATGTGTGTATCTCCCTCTCTGTGTGTGTGTGTGTGTGTGTGCCTCTGTTGGGCGTGGCATGGATTTGCATAGCTGCTAACGGACCCAACCTTTTTGGCGACCCCAAGAAATATTTGGTTACCTTAACTTTGGAGCCCAACAACATATGCAAATTCTTGTGCCCAGAATAAAAATGCTCTCAGTTGAGACGGAGGCAAAGACAACGGATATGGATATGGGATATGGTCTATGACCGGGGTTATTACCATTTATAGCATTTCGATTCCAGGCGAATAAATGCGCCACAAGTGAAACTCTCTTTGCTCGGATTATAAATCAAGTAAAATGACAACAAATTTGCGACTTTTGCATAAAAATGAACTAATTATCAAGGGCAAACAAAGCCTGAAATTAACTTTAATTTATAGTTAGAGCGGCATGAATTTTGTTACCACAGTGAAACCTTTCTAAGCAGAACTAGCCTCGAGTAGCAATTAAGTTTTATTTGCTCTAACTGAAAATAGTTCGACGAGGTTTGCATGATGAACTTATTTAATGAAGATGAAAAGAGAGAGAGAGAGTGGAAGAGAGAGAGACAGAGAGAGAGAGAGAGAGAGAGGAAGAGAATAACTTATACAACTGTTGGAAATTCCTTAAACTAAAATTGTAGGAGTAGACTTCTAAACTTGTTGTTTTATTACGCTTAAGAAAAGTTTTTGAGATAGAAATTCCTTTCAAATAGAAATACATATATAATTTATAGTTACGTTTTTTAAAGACAACTTTATTATAGAGAATTTTGTAACAGAAGAAGAATATAAGTTTCTTTTATTTGTTGAAACTTCAAAGTTTCTTCTAGAGATGTGTTTGATGGAGAAATTACTTTTAAAGTTAATTACTGGGAATTCTCATACAGAGTACTTTATTTATTTAGAAAAGTAATTAATAGAGATGTTTACTGTATAGTCAACTTTTAAATTAAACAGTTTGTAATAGAAGAGCTCGTTAAAGAGAAGCTTACTATAAAACGAAACAGTTTCCTAAATAAGTGATTGTTGTACTTTCTTATGTATGATTTAAAACATTAGATATTGCATCTTATTGCATATATTTAAGTTTATTATAGGTAAAAGTTTTTGATAAAAAGGGGTTTTATTTATATCAAAATTTGTCTAAATTGAGCCTAATTATGCAGAAGTTCGTTTCAGAGAAGTGTATTAAAGGAAATTTGCTTATGGAATAGCTTGTTATAGATCTTAAATTCATCTTGTTCAATGTCTGAAATGTATCTTGAAATGTATCTCGAAATGTAACTCGCAATGTAACTCGCAATGCATACGTCGAGTTCTTTTATGGTACCTGCATCCTTTAGCTTTAGCGCTAAGAGCAATCTGAAGCCTAATCAATTGATAGCTAGACTCTCGACTCTCGATTCTCGATTCTCGACTCGCTGTAAACTTTAAACTTTGCATTCCTAAGCTGCAAGGCCTCAAGTCTTCTCCCCTCCTACCCCTCTTGGCTGCCACCTGCGGCAAAAGAACAACAGTTGCTCTTGTTAACCTGGGTAAGTAGCCCTTTGGGCTAACACACACACATACAGACAGAGACAGAGAGAGAGAGAGAGAGAGAGAGATAGAAGACGATGCTTGTAGCTGGTGTCTTGTTGCACATCCTAAACAAAATGAAGAAGAAGCAGAGGAGCAGGAGGAGGAGGAGGAGGAGGAGGGGAAAAGAGTGGAAAAACATCCTGTTCTGACTGTCAGGAGCAAGAGCAAGTCGACACTGTGCACAGCAAATGGTCGCCATTATCCAAATGGCTGACATGCAACGACATTGATGATGTAGCTCTCAATGCTGCCACAGCTGCCCCCCTACTGTCCCCCCACCATCCTCCTGCTGCTCCTTCCTCCCTCTGTTGTTGTTGCATCTCCTGTTTTGGTCTTGTTGCTAGCGAGTTGTTTTTGGACTGTTCTAATTGCTGTTTGCCTCGTGTTTTAGCTCGTTTCGTTTTGGGATTTGTGTGGTGTGCTTGCGTGTAGTGTGTGTGTGTGTAGTGTGTGTGTAGTGTGTGTGTCGCTGGGGTGTTTAACTGCGATTTGAGTCACGTTTCATTACTCGTGATGCTAGACAGTAATCACTTGATTTTCCAGCCATTTGCCGGCCTGTTTTTGTTTTTGCTTTTGTTATTGGTGTTGCAACTGCAACACGAAGGAGTTGCAGTCACGTTGGAGTTGCTACCACTGTACGTAACTGGCCAAAATGCCACAGCAGCAGCAGCAGCTTGTTAGAATCCAACAGGAGTAGGGAGTGTGGAGTGGAATCTTTGGCAAATTCTAATTTGGATTTTCTTTATGCTTTGATCTCGTGACGCTTGTCATTTGCGCTCCCAAACGAATCGAAAATAAAAATAAAAAATAGAAAATAGAAATAAAAAAAAAAGCAACTCTGATCTTCATTTGCGCCTTTGCAACACGCAGACAACAGACAACAGCATGCAGCAAATTGTGGCAGCTGGACAACGGGCCAATGCCATGATAATCAATTAACCCTGGTCAAATGGCCAGCTGCATAACGAAGTTGCAACTTCAGCCGCATGATGATATCGAGATGACCATGATGATGATGACCATGATGATGATGTGAGTTAGTGTTAGACCTGATTGCGGTTAAGTTTTCCATTCCATTTCCATTCTTATTTATTTTCCCATTTCTAGTTTTTCAATTTCGCAGCGCGGTTAACCTCAAAACAACAGAAAACAAAGCATTAACAACATCTAGGGAAATCTAATAATCTATGCCACAACTCAAACTAAAACCAGAACGAGAATCACCACAAGAAGACTCTGAGAAGACTAAAAATCTCAACCTCAATCTGACAGCAGACATTGCCACCCATTTGACATGATATCTTATGAAATGCGATAGTTCCTGCTCCTTTTTCTTCTCCTTGGGTTTATCTATCGGTTATTTGATAGCATTCTCGTTATGAACTCATTTTCTCGCTTTAATTCCCTAGAGATTTATGTTAACCTGCGGTTAGATATCTTAACTTGCATAACCACAAACTGCTCCAGAATGTTCATCACTCTTAGACTTCATCCTCTAATTGAAAAACTGTATGAGTAAAAAAAAGAATTTAAATTTTCTCCTTTAGAGATATTTATTCTATAAGGAAAGTTACTTGAAAATATTCTCATTTTGAATATAAATTTTATAAAATTGTTAATTGATAGATTTATGATTATAGAGCAATTTAAATTTTTATGATTTTAAGTTATTCTCCTAATTTCTTATTGTTAACTCATACAAAAATATACTTGATGATATTCTCTATAAGTTATTTGATAGTATTATTTGTATTCGATTAATTTTTAATTAAATAATTCCAATGACATCTTTACATATAAGAAATCTGGTTTTGTTTTCTCTTTATTTTAATAAGTATCATGAAAATTATGCAATATTTTCTGTTAACCCTAAATAACCCTATAAATTCTACATATAATGCTGACAGGATTCCTTACTTTTGGATACATTTCATTCAATTTCCTTAAACATTAGAAATTTCTGGTTCAGTTACTTTTCGAAATATGATATTTCTCTTCTTTTTTTTTCTATAAGGAGTGTTTTTTATGTTAGTTATTTGATAGCATTCCAAACTAAACCATATATGGGTTTTCGTAGTATAATCTTTGTCAAGTTAATATATATATGTATATACATAGTGAGTAAGGTCAAGAAACTAAAGTTTCTATAGTTAAGCCAAGAGTAGAAGTTTTTATCTCTATTTTATCTCTAGCGATGGTCACGTGAGCAGTCACGACTCAAGGCAATCGAGGGGGAAATGATAATGATAGTTATGATTTGAAAATTTCTTTGAATACTCTAAAAAGTTGGGTGGTGGGAGGAGGGGTGACTGCCACAAGCTGCATCATCTTCATCTGTTGCACGTACAAAAGATTTGTTTTGCTTTGGGTTTTATTTTCGTGGGTTTTCATCTGTTTTTTTTTTTCTCTGCTTATTTTCTTTTCTGTTTTTTTGGGGAAAAAGGCGACAGCAGCTGATGGTGCTTTGTTAAGTAGGTTAATTTTGACCGGTTTGTGGCTGCCACAAGTTGCAACGGCAAACGGCATTTGGCTAACAACTGCTGTGGTTTGTTGTTGTTGTTGCTGTTGTTCCTGTTGTTATTGTCGTTGTTGCTGCTGATTGACTTGAGTTGCCTTATTAACCAGCCAGTTTTTATTTCGTCTAATGAAGCAACAACGACAGCGACAACAACAACAACAACAACTGTTGCTCTCAGTCAGCGCTGCCAGATCTCTGGCTAACGATGCAAATGTCAACGTTGTTGCCACATATCGTTGCCCCACCCCATCCCATCCCAGCCCATTCCACAATCCAAAAGCCACCCTGACATTGAATTTTTCTATCGTTGTTCGTTCATCTCGTTAATGCCAACAACAACAGCAACAACAACAACAACAACAGGCAGATCAGTTAAGTTGAATCCTGGCCACCATGGTGACTTCAGTCTTCAGTCTTCACTCACAGTCTACAGTCTACAGTCTTCTGTATGGCAATGATAGATGCCATTACATGCCATATAAACTTGGACAAAGTCTGAAGTGTGTTTTCAGTCTATGTATATCAAAGTTCCACTGAACATATGCAAATGAGACGCAGTTGACGACTTGTCCGACTCCATATTGGCATTTGAAATGCCATTGTGTGTATGCGTGTGTGTCTCTGTGTGTGTGTGTCTCTGTGTATGTGTGTGTGTGTGTGTCAACTATTGAGTTACACTCAATGGAAATGAAGCTTCGCACAATGCAAATGGATATCATGGCGTATGATCAACTTCCTATTCGTTTCAAAGTATTTAAAAGTTTATGTTCTTCACATTCTTCTAGCTGTGTTTGTGCTTCTTTCATTTTCATATTTTTCTTTCAATATATTGTAATAAATGTATCAAATGGAATACATTTTGTTTATAATATCATATTATGTTTATTTTATTGAATTTTTAAGAGATTTGATTGTATTCAATTGTAGTATAAAACCTATTGTTTATTATGAGACACATTTACGTACTCTATCAAATTAAATGCATTTCGATTTCTTTGAATTTATTATTTTTATACATATTGTTTTACTATAAAATTTGAAATACACTCTGATACCTTTCTAATAGTTTAAATTGAATCTCTAGGATTTTATTCTCTTTTCAGTTCAGTGATCTAAAGATAAAGTTTAACAAAACGAATATTTTAAATAAAATTAATTTAGTAAGATTATAAATTGTTTTTGAGTTACTGTATTGATTTCTATTTTGAGATCTATTTTATTATATATTTTCCAAGCTTTAAAATTTTTAGCATGCATTTTATTACAATTATATTAATAATTTTATTTTCTCATTGCATTTCAAATAATTCAAATGTTTTATATTTTATTTTCTTTCTTTGCCTTAGATGAATGTCATCAAAATTCCTATTCGATATAATTATGCTCATCTTTTATTCATTTGAAAGCCATACATTCGATTTCATATTCAATATCATCGTATATTATTTAGTTGTAATCAGGGATTAAAACCGAAACGAATATCGATTTCAGTTACGGTTTCGGTTATGCTCGAATTAAGGTTTTCGGTTATCGGTTATGCAAAATCTTGGACTATCGGTTTCGTAACGGTTATCGGTTTTTTGTAAGTTTCGGTTTAAAAATACCGGTATGGTTTCGGTTCACAAAAAAATTAAAAATTTCGGTTGACCAAAATAAGAAGCGTTATTCATTGTTTTACATGAAAAAGACTTAATGCTCTTATTAGCCTGGAAAATAATGTTATCTGGTTACTGAAATGGTCCAGCGTATTGTCGATTTTATTATAATTTGACCTTTGAAAATTTCGATTATCTTGATTTTACTGATTTTTAATATAATAATTTCGAACTGCCATAACTTTATTAAAATTCAATCAATTTTCATGCGCAATGTAAATTTGAGCTTAAACTTACCTCTAAATTCGATCTGCATTTAAATTTTGTTCATTTTCAAAAATTCGAAAATTTCGAAATTTTTAGAAAACTTACAGTGTTACCCCTTATAATTTTTCTAAAAATAACGAAATTTTCGAAATTTTAATATGAACAAAATTTAAATGCAGAACGAATTTAGAGGTAAAATCATTCTCAAATTTACATTCCGCATGGAAATTGATTGAGTTTTGTCAAAGTTATGGCAGTTCAAAGTTATCAAAGTTGCTCAGTAGCTGCGACGGCTAGAACCGAAATTAACCCTTATAAATGAATCGGTTACTAAACGGTTATTTTGGTTTAAGGAGTTTCGGTACAGAGGAAAAATATTTCGGTTACGGTTTCAGTTACGGTTACAAATTTCAATCGGTTTTCACCGGTTAAAGATAACGGTTTCGGTTAAGGTTTTAATCCCTGGTTGTAATTCATTTATTTAACAATTCTCGTTATTAACTAACAATTTTTGATTTTCTAATTAATATAATTAGCTACTGTTGAGAAACTGTACATATGTTAAAAAATTCTTTTTACAAAATGAATTCTTCAATTAATGTAAATTCATTTCAATTCCCATTTTATTTGTTAAATGCGGTAAACAAATCAAATGATGTTTCTATTCAATGCCTGGTTTCACACCTCTAACACTTCACAGCTCAAAAGTACAAGTGGTTGTCTGTCCCTCTGTCTGTCTGTCTGTCTGTCTGTCTGTCTGTCTGTCTGTCAATAAGCAGCTCGTTGGACAGTTGCCTTCCCTTTTTGATTTATGAACATGAAATCAACGAATCACTCAATAAGCTGCCTGCCACATTCGACTACGTTTAGGGGCAGGGTCAGTGTCAGGGTCAGGGTGTGTGGCAGGGCTTAATGCTCGTCGGCAACTATTTGCATTTGTGTGTGTGTGTGCAGTTAGCGCACCTTAAAAGGCCGCCAGGCGAGAGTTGCTCCAAGAGAGATTCAAAAAAAAATAAAAATAAAAAAATAAAAACTGAAGCTCAAGTTGAAACTGAAGTTGAAGCTGAGACAAACAAAGGTAACAATGTGAACTGGCCAACCCAGGCATTGCCTTAACTGGCTAAGAGAGAGACGAGAGCTGAACCCAAAAGCCCATTTGGTGTTGTCGCTGTTGCCAGGTTGCCAGTTTGCCAGTTTGCCAGGTTGCCAGTTTGCCGGTTGCGTGTTATCTCTTTGGCTGCCTTTAGCATAAAACATAAATAGCGACTGCATTCAAATGAGTCTGACAAACAAACTAAACCAATGCAACAGCAACAACAGCAACAACAGTCACAACGACAATCACGTTCACAGTCACATTCATACTCACACTCACACTCGCACTCACACTCACATTCACATTCAAAGTCACAACCACAAACACATTCACGTTCCACGATGAAAAATGCAAATACATGCACAAAAAATGCCATGGAACCTGGACGACACTCTGAGACTCTGAGACTTTGGGTCCCTGAGCAGGTCTCAGCATTTGGCTGTTTTGGTTTTGGCCAAACCGCGTGGGCGCTTCATCTGCCACAAATGGTTGCCCAGCATCGCTAAAGTCCGCTAAAATGCCGCACACTTTAAAAAGAATCGAGCAACTTCCTCATGTTAAGTAACTTAGTATAAAGCTTTTCTCAGTTAGATCATTTGAAGTTAAGTATTATAAACTAGTTAAATTTAATTAAAGTCCATTGGTGACCAGGTGGCAACCCTGATTTGCTCACTTCTCTCAGTTTTTTTCATGCTAATGTTAAATAGTTAACATGTAGTTAGACCGAATGTTAAATATTTGTCAGTCAGGATAGGTAAGTGAAAGTTTATTTGCTTTTAAGTACAGATTAGAATTGATAAGTAGTTGAGAAAGCATAAAAATGGAAAATTTAGAATATAATTTGATATTTGAATTTATTAAAAATAGTTAACATGTAGATGAGCAACGTTAAAGCTCTAAGCTGTTGGAAAATAATTTAAATAGAGCTAACAATTTGAATTATAAAATTCAGAATATAGAAAATGTGTTGAGAAAACAGTTTTTCAATAAACCTTATTTTTTTAAATTAAAAATAAGCAGAGGTTATGTAAGCATGTAAAGTTAAAAGTTCCTTTTAATTTATTTTTGGCAATAATTGTAAGTTTTGCCATCATTAAGATTATAGATATATAAAATTAAAACTTACAAAGAAACGTTAACATGTAGATGGGAAAGCAAAGGTTAAACTTAAACAGTTGCTTAGACTTACAGATGGAATATTCTTTTAAAATGTTATGTATTTGGATTATCAGTTATCAGGCTAAGCTCGAGATTTTTGTAGGAGTGTAGAGAAAACCTGAGGCCGTGTTGCATTTTGCAGCTTGTTAAAAGCATACTCAATAATTGCAATTATTTCTCATATTTTATGAGCGCATTTCAATAATGAAGCCAACAGACGTCTGGCAACTAGAGCCAAGGCTGAAGATGGAAATGGAGATGGAGTTGGAGATGGAGATGGAGTTGGAGTTTAAGTTGCAGATGGAGTTTAAGTTGGAGACGGAGTATGGATGGTCACTGCCCATAGCGGGTGCATTTGGGGCGTTTTTAATGAGGCTTAAACTGCCAGTCAGACCGTCAGGCCGTCAGGCAATGGCCAATGGCCAATGGCTGCCAATGTGGCTAACTCTGGCAAAACTGTGATCAGACTATGGCAATTTGGTCTTTCATTTATGGCTAAATTGCTAAATTTGGTTGACTTGGTTCGGCGTTTGTTGTTATCGCATCGATTTAGAATCGAACGATCGATTGATCGATGGTCTCAACAACAACAACAGCAACATCATCGGCTGCTGCTGGCGCAACTTTCTCGCCAATAATGGAATTCTTAGTCAATGTAGCCCCATTTACCAGGTTTGCCGCTTACCCATCGATTTACAGCCGAGGGCTAATGCGCAGCTCTGTCGTTTAATGGCCAGACAGATTTCGCCAATTTCAATTGGCCAATTGCGGCAAACAGATTGTTCCAGGTACCCTTACCCAAAATTGCCCCAAAAATGGTCTCTCTGTAGTCTCTCTCTCCCCTCTCTCTCTCTCTCTCTCTGGCCAAATCCTTTCATCGATTCGTTAATAAACACCGCACTTAACGAACCATTTAACTTTCATTAGCTAAGCTAAAACTGTCTTTAGCTCTTATATCATTCCTCAGTTGGGTTCTTGAAAAATACAGCTGGCAGGCTCAAGGCTCGAAGCTCGAGGCCAGAAGTCAGCTCATGACTTAATGCAACAATTTAAGGCGTCCTATTAAACTTAATGTCAATTTTAACCTGTACTTTAGCTACTGTTTCTATTGATTTAGCTTTTTCTTTTTATTTGAAAATTGAGCTGATATTGAGAGGAGATATTTTTGGGGAAATTTATGTACATGTTAAATTGATCAAAATGATTGCATTAATATTTGCAGCTTAATTTATTCATTAATTAAATCCAGAAATTAAAGAACTTTTTCAATTGCCGAATGCGACACATTAACATAACTTTAACATTTCTAAATATTTATATTTTTTTGAATGAAACTTGGCCTAAATCTAATTGCAAATTGATCTTTATCCAATTGATATCTTCGGCTAAACAATTTTCCCACTTGCAAGGAACATTCTAAAATTCATCAACAGCACAATTACTTTTAACATAACTTTAACATTTGCAATTAACATTCCAAAAGCCATTAACAGCACGTACTTAGCTTTAACATTTTGATGGGTTTCTTTTTTCAAGCTTTTATCCAGCTGAAACCTCAATTGAAATTACATTTCTGCTTGTGAGATAAAACTGAGAGACTGAAGAACTTTTTCACTTGCAATTAACATTCTAAAAGTCGTTAACACCACAATTAACTTTAACATAACTTTAACATTGCGATGGATACTCAAATGGAAGCTATAGTTTTGCCTTGCCTGAAATCTCAATTTAAATGCAACTGTATACTGTGTGTGTGTCTCTCTCTGTGTGTGTGTGTGTGTGTGGAGTGTTTGCTTCCTCTGACTTTCAGGACGGACAACATAAGAGAAGAAACAAAACAAAAAAAAAATGTGATGACAGACATTTGGACTGATTGACTGATGGGCATTAAGTAGCTGAAATTGCATAACATTCGCGAGCAGGCTAAAGACACGTTGAGGCTCCAGGAACGACTACGACTACGACTACGACTAGGAGTACGAATACTTCTAGCATCCAAATGCTGACTTTGGGTTCGGCATCGGCTTTGTCTTTGTCTTTATTGTCGTTGTTGCTGTTGTTGCGCTTCTTCTATGACTTGGCCTTAGCTTTTGTTTTGGCCATTTGGCTGGCATTGATGGGCTGCGTCTGATGTTTAATGCTAATCCAAATGTCTGTCAGTCAGTTGCCAGTTTGCCAGCTGCACAGCCAGAGGAAAATGAAGAGCAGGAGAACGAGAAGAAGAAGAAGAAGGAGGAGCTGTTGCTGCTGCAGGCCAAGTTATTGTTACTGTTACTGTTATGGTTGCTGCTGCTGCTGCTGTTGCTGCTGTTGTTGCAGACGAAGATGAAGTTGGCATTGTTGGCAGCCTGGCAGCCTGGCAGCATCTCCACCTCTAGCGAGTGGCAGTTTCATAAAGTGAGCAAACAAATGACAAGCTGCCTCCTCTGGCATCTTCTCTTCTTCTGCCTCTTCTCTCTTGCACCTCCTTCTTTTCTTTCTCTTAATTTCGATCAGAATTCGCTCACTGGATGATCTTTAAGTTTTCTGCGTCATGCGCTTCTGGTGATCTCATTAGCTCTTTGCCTGTGTGACAATTTGTAAGGCAACGCATTGTTGTCAACATTCCACACACAAACAAACACATACACACACACACACACACACACACAAGCGAGTGGCAAGTATATCCGTTACTTTGGTTGTTAGACTCGCCGCTGTTGGCCATTTGTTCTTGCTCAAAATTGACCATAAAGTACAACACAAATGTATGTGTATGGCCTTTGGCAATGACCACAGCAACCAGAACAACAACAGCGACCAGAACAACAACAACAATAAGAAGAACAACATTGCGCCAAGTACTTTGTCGTTGTCCACATTTGCCGCAAACTGTTGTCGTTGTTGCTGTTGCTGTTGTTGTTGTTGTTGCAGTTATTGCTGCTGCTGTTGTTGCCATTGTTGTTGTTGCTGTTGTTGTTGCCGCACGCAATTTGGAATTTATTTGCACAATAATTGGCAAGCTGAATCAATAAACGCTCGCGGGCAGCCAAAAACAATAAATTAACAATTGCCACTTCCAAATGATCATTAACATGCTCATGATGATCACCTTGTAATGATCATGATGATGATGATGGCTTTGGTTTGAGTGAGAAATGAGCCATAAGCGTAGCAAGAGAATAATCGAAAATGCGGCACAAAACAAAAAAGGGAAATTGAATTTTATAAATGAAAACAATCGATAAATTGATTTCGATTTATATATATGAAGCGTTTAATTTAAAAAACATCAGAGCATAAATAAGCAAAACGGCAGCTGCAATTAATTAAGGCTTTTGACAGCAATCGATAAGTTAAAGCAAAAATGCAGTAACAAGTAAAATGTTATTCGATAAATCATCGATAAATTTCCTATCTATATAATACGGAGGGTAAAATTAGATTATCATCATGAACAACCGCAAGCAATAAAAAGTTGTTTATCTATTTTATTTTATTTTTAAATAGATTAAGAGAAAATCTGTGACTAATAATTTCCATCGCCCATCGATAACTTATGCTTTTATCGATAAATAATTGATTAAGCATACTAATTGGATGGCATGAATGCAATCCACAAATTGCCATCTTTCCACGCGAATAATCGATAATAAATCAATTTGACAGCTATCAGAGATGCTTACGATGATATTGCATGAAAAATCGTTGACAGCATTCGATTAAAGTGGAATCTGATTGGAGGAGGGGATGCAAAAAAGTAAAGTGAAAGGGCGGGGGGGGGGTTGCAAAGACTGATGATTGAAGCGATTAGCGAAGCGTTAACGTGTTGCGAGATGGCACTGCAAAAACTCAAAGATTTTCTACTCGCTATGCTGAGCGAAATGAAGGAAAAGAGCGGGGGAGGTGGAGATAGAGAGAAGAAGAAGTTGTAGCAGAGTTGATAGTTAGAAAGCGGTGTGTAAAACAAAGCAAAAATCGTTGCCAGCCGGAAATGGATGTATTCGAGGTGATAAACGAGATAAAAGTGCAGCTAAATAGTAAAAGAAGTACAACAACAGCAACAACAACAGCAGCAAATGTTAAATGAAGCAAAGCGCAAAAGGCAAAAGAATGATCAACGAATTGTGGCAAGCCAAGATACAAGCTACTGATACACACAATTTTGTGGCAGCAACAACTTCCTCATACCAACGGCAGCGGCAGCAATAGAAAATGCATTTGACTGTCGCAGGGAGTGAGGGGAAAGGGTGGGGTGCCAAGTGCACAGCTTAATTAGTGCAGCATAGCAAGTGCGCGCAAGTTCGTTGCTTGAGTCTTTGATTGTCTACCAAAATAAGCAAGTTCGTTGTTTAAGTCATTTTATAAACCAGGCAAGTTCGTTGTCTAAGTCTTTGCAACTTTAAAAAAATACACAAGTTCGTTGCCTAAGTCTTTTTAACTCTAAAATGCACAAGTTCGTTGCCTAAGTTCTTTAAATGAAAAATACACGAGTTCGTTGTCTAAGTCATTTTATTTATAAAACGCACAAGTTTGTTGTCTAAGTCTTTTTAACTTTCACGAGTTCGTTGCTTAAGTCATTCAATTATAAAGTGCACAAGTTCGTTGCCTAAGTCATTTTATTTATAAAGTGTACAAGTTTTTATTTTAAGAATGCACAGGTTCGTTGTCTAAGTCTTTTGTACTTAAAAACAAACAAGTTCGTTGCCTAAGTCTTTTAATTTGTGAAATGAAAAAGTTCGTTGTCTAAGTCTTTTGTACTTTGAAACATACAAGTTCGTTGCCTAAGTCTTTTTATTTCTAAAATACACAAGTTCGTTGTCTAAGTCATTTGTGTTTGGAAGCTAATCAAGTTCGTTGCCTAAGTCTTCTTACAAATTCATTTATAAAATCCACAAGTTCGTTGCCTAAGTCTTTTGTTATGCACATACACAAGTCATCAAAATATTGATGCAAAGTGGCAAAGTGTAGCGGCAACGCCCACAATCCAAAGCCGCAAGCACCGTTACCGCGTTGCCTTGAACAATAATCATACAAAAAGAGGCGTGGGCCGGGGTGATGGAGGGGCGGGGAGGGGGAATTAAAAATAGACATAGAAATTAATTGCAATGGCATCGCGCGCTGCCCCGTTGTCGATGGGCGCGGCGACAGTGCAACGCATTGCAACTGGGCAGCTTGAAGCAGCATGAAGATGCATCTTACAGCTGCATCAGATAATAAATTAGACAGAGTGAGAGCGAGTGAGAGAGCCAGAGCCAGAGGCAGAGGGAAGGAGAAAGAGAAACTGAGCTCAAGACGCGCCCAGCTAAAGTTCTATCTTTCTCTGTGTGTGCAACTTGGGGCGTTGTTGGCTGAAAATTGTTGCCGCCTGCTTTTGTCTTCTTCTATTTTGAAAGCGGCAATTCATTTTCGTTTTGTCAGCAGGAGGAAGCACAAGGAGAAGAGGCAGTGGAAAGAAGAAGAGCCGAGCTTAATTGTTGGGCAGTCGTCAACAGTTTACGCGGCTTCAAAGCAAATCAAAAGCCAGGTTCAATGCTGGCAACGTTAAAGCGTTGCTCGCATTACTCAATGTCATTGGATGCTGCCGCCAACGCCGCTGCCGCCAAAGCTAAAAGCTGCCGCCTGCCACTGCCCCTGTTGCTGCTGCCACAGCTGCAACAGCAACAGCAACTGCAACAGCAACAGCATCAAAGGCTGATCGTCAATTAGTTGGGTACCAAAGCCACTGACATTTATCTGCAGCAGCGCACACAGCGCCCTAATTGTGAAGTATGGCCAACTTTCAACTAGCCAAGTTGCAACTGCTGCAACAGTCGCAATCATTGTCAGTCTGTGGCACAGTCAGTCACTCAGTTTCAGTCTCAGTCTCAGTCTCAGTCTGAGACTCAGTCTCAGTTTGAGTGACTAATTGCCAACTGATTGCAATGCAATGGCGTGGCTTATAAATAGGCATAGTGCAACAACGATTAGATGTGGCAGCAACAGCAACTCTGTGGCAACAACTCTTCACTTTTGCAACGCTGACTTTAATTTCAACGCGCAGAAATCAAAGTCAAGTTGAAAGCGGCAACAAAATCAAATTAAGCATAAGGTAAACACCTCAAGTGCAACTGCCACAACAACTGCCACAACTCTAGCTCTGACTGTGCCTCTGACTGTGGCAAGTACGAGTATCGACGCGTCGGCATCTGTGTCGACTTCTTACGGTACTTACCTTCAAGTGTTGCAGCTCAAATCGCGTCAACTGTGAAAATAAAAAAGAAATAAAGAATTGCAATTTGTTAGTCAAACTTGAAGCATTTGGTTAACTGACACAGTTTTCTTATTCAAATAATCTTGGCCAAATGATGAGAGAGCTGAATGGGAAAGCATAAGAAAACATGCACAGTCATGTCAGGACATGTTCAATTTCCATTTATCAATCGTCTTGACATCATTTCATGCAAAAATAATATGAGAAAGAGTCAAAGCAACTCTCTGATTAAACTGGAATTCGATTTGCGAATGTACATTTGAAAACTTCCCCTTGATGTCTATTTGTCTATTTTTGTTTGTAAAATAATGTAGAAATCTTGTAAGAAAAAAAAGGGGAACTTTTGCAATTACAACAATGATCTATTTAAGTATTTCCACACAGGGGAGAACCGTAGATTTGTCAAAATCTATGAAAATAGTTGAAATACAAAGAAGTTGCATACAACAGCTTTCTAATAATTTTCCTTATCTTTAGTTTTCTCAAACATAAAAAGCAACCATAAATTAGCTTTTTTAACATTAATTAATGCTACCACTTTTCTAATATATTTTCTACTATTTCCATCTGATTTCCCCGTGCTTTTCTTTGCTTAAATTAAAAATCTTTTTTGATATTTGAGTTACTCTAATAATACGATTATAATCTGATAAAACGCATTCTTCTTCTTCATGACATATTCATTAGCTTTAAGCTTTGTTTTAAGCGCTTTTGTTGGCCTGCAACGTAAGTCAAGAGCTGCTTGATAAAAGCTTTTGCTGCATCTTTGAACATTTAATAAGTTGCAACGGCCTCCAGCTGCGATGCGATGTCTTCTTTTCAGCTCTGTTTTTTCATTTTCTTCTTATCTGTTGGCTTTCTTTATGTTTATAAGTGCAGCTACTTTTGGGCCATCTTTCAACGTTTGGCCTAAACAATGCGCCTTAATTATTAGTTATTCCCGAATCTGATCATAATAACAATCAGCTTTAAAGAGAAATGCACTTTTCAGTCAAACACGCAGCTTAGCGGGGGCATGAGAGAGGAAAAGAGTGAGAGAGAGAAAAGGAGAGGGGTGTGGAAGGAGAGAACAAGTTTTCATTTTGGTTTTTGTTTTGGTCAAAGATTTTCTTAATTTAAGCTACTTTTCTGCCGCTTTTCTTTCCATCTTTTTCTCATCTTTTTGGTGAGCCAATGATGAGCTGCAGCTGAAGAAGAAGAGACGAGACGAGAAGAGAGGAGGCATTTTTGAATGCATATTTGAGCTTATTTGGTGGTCAGCTGTTGAAGTTGGAGTTGCCACAGAGGCAATGCCATTGTCATCATCATTAAGATCATGATGCCGTTGTGTTTTGGTCGCTTCATTCTGGTTTCCAGCAGCGGCAACAACATGTTCTTTGGCTTGTAAACCGCTACCACGACATCCCTCTCCACTCTTCCCATGCCACCTCTGAAAAGTTGCTGCGTAACGGTATCTACTACTCCGCAGCGAGTTCGTCTAATGGGTTATTGATATACGTGCTGACTGCGACTCTGAGAGAAGCAAAAGAAGCTGAGGAGCTAAAGAAGCTGTAGAAGCAAGAGGCATGCCACGCCCCGCACCGACCCTGAACAGGCCAGGCTAACAGGCTAACAGGCAAAAGGCCCACCTGGCCGGATTGCCATTGTCGAGTCATCATTCAATCGAGCGCAGCGCAGCGCAGCGAGTGGAAAGTGCAAAAAGAAATTGTTGCGCCGCATGTGGCAGGCAGGCCAGAAAAATCGACGGATATATCTACATATGCACATGCAAATACATATATATATACATATGTATGTATGTAAATGGATTTGCATGCTAGCAATAACAACATGCTGAGTAATTAAACTAACAGCTACAACATAAACAATTAAAAGAAGCAGAGGAAAAATGCATTGATAGAGAGAGAGAGAGAGAGAGAGAGGGGGGAAAACACGACATGAAAACCTGGTGACATGGACAGGCATTTTCTTGCAAAGCTAAAACTAAAGAAAATAAAAAAAAAATGTTATAAAAGCGGTCCATAATCAACAATCAGTGGCAGCAACAACAACAGCGACAATAAATGTTTGCTTTCTATTTGATTGCAAACAAAAGACTTAAGACACAAACTTGGCCACAGCTAAGACGGCAGTTTCATTAAGCAATGCAAATGTGCAACGCCTGGCTGCGCTGCCACAGTACTTGCCACAGTGGTGCCAAGTGGTGCAGAGTGGTGCTGTGTGAAACGATGCCAGTTTGCTGCAGTTGCTCCAATTTCCACAGAAAATTCTATGAAGCGCGTCAAAGATTGCAAGTGTAGAAGAGAGTACTACATACAATCGCACACTCCACAAACATGCTTTACACAAATACTGTCACACACACACACACACATACACACACTCTCACATACTCTCATTTGCATACGCATAAACTCTAATTAAAGTTCAGACGCAGCTCATTAAAAATTGTATGCCCCAAAGTCCGCAACTGGACTTCGTTGGGTATCAAATGGGCACACACACACTTGCACACACACACACATCAACAAGTTTACTGGCCACGTCAAGTGCAATGATATCATTCTCAGTCCACAAAACGTGTCGAAACAACAACGAATAAAAAAAAGAACAGCTAAGAAGACGCCCAACTTGAAATGACACTCGAAATGGGAACACTTTCACACATTGCGTGGATGAGTTGAACAAAGTGAACAACGTGGAGGAAGAGGAAGTACATAAAGTGCTGGAACTGAACTTGCTAATCCATCATGTTGAATAACGCCCAAAAGAGGCAGCCTCTTCACTGTCTTCTCAGTCTCTTCAGACTCTTCTTCATCATCGCTCAATCAAATGTCAAAACTGTGGGTGCTAATCAAGTTGAGAGTTCTGATTTATAGCTTAGCTGAGGGGTAGACTGAAGAAGAGAAGATTCAAACCAGAAGACAGACAAATGAAGACTGTAGACTGAAGACTTTGCAGACTGTGGAGTTGTTAACGAGCAAGCGAACAATAGAAATTTTGTTAAAATCATCAACAATTCGAATTGGCCATAAAAAAAGCTAAATGAAAGCGAGACAAAAACTGTAGATTAAAGAGAACTATTGTAATGCTGGCATTATATGATATCATAATTGTAGATTCTCTCCAGAAGAAGAAACTTGTTTAAGCGAAAGCCAGTGTCAACCATTTAAGGTACTAAATAGTTCCACTGACTACTTTCATTTCAAGAAGATTTCTTCGCTGCTTTTTGGGAGGCTGAATATAATTTGTTGACCCAATTTTTGGCAATGGGAAGAGCGAAGACTGCGACAATCAAATTCATAATGGGAAATAGGCGAACAACAGCAACAATGAAAAATGCCAAGTCGCATATGGTTATAGCGTGCTATATAGAATGGAATTAAAGCTAGAGCGGTCAGTGGGGCGTGCTGTAAATGAAAAACAAAACAAAAAATAATATAAAGAAAAGAAAAGAACCGTTCACTAGCATAGATACCAGCTGTAGTAGGGGTATTCTATCAAAAGAAAACGAAAATATTTCAGGTGGAACGAGGAAAGTGCCAAATCATCATTATCATCATCATCATCATCATCATCATCATCATCATCATCATCAACAATAACAATGAGAAGATTTCTGATCTCTCGACTAAATGCTGAATTGAAACAGTTGATGTACATATATTGCAAAAAAATAATAATAATAAACCGAGTTGAATGATTTAAAGTGTGTACTCACTAGACACTCACTTGTATTCACTTGTATTCACACTTGTATCGCTGACTATTCAACAGCCACTCGAATTTGTCAGCGCGCACTTTGAAGAGCGCCTCGAGGAGTAGCTGAGAAACAGGAGAGAGAAGTGTTTAAGAGCCCGAAAAGTGGGCGCTGAGGGGCGTGGACTGCTCCTCTATTTGTCTATTTATTTAGCTGAAACGCAGCAATTGTTATTATTATCGTATTGTCGCAACAGGTGCGGATCTCATTTGGTTTAATTTGCTAAAAGTGTTTCAAACAACTGCTTGAATCTGGGTCAGCGCCACAGCAACAGCAAAAATATATCAAATGAGTAGAAGATAGAGAAAAATAGAGGGAGACAGGCAGACAGGCAGACAGAGAGAGAGGAAAACATACGAAACTGTGCCACAGCGCATTCAGTTACAACTGCCGCAGCGAAGCGGCACAAACCCGAAATGGGTGAGCAACTGATGCTCGAAATGTGAGACAGGATGAACAAGCACATCTTCCACCTTCCACTTCTATTACCTCGATCACCTCGTCTCTCTCTCTTCTCTCACTGCCACTTCTTCTTTCACTTATACTTAAGCTTTGGTCTTTCTTTTAAGTAGTTGCTACACCATGGACAAGTTCTTGGCAACGAAAAAACTTGCACTCGGCATAGCGAAAAAAAAAAAAAAAAAAAAAACTGGTGCAAAACATTCGCAAAGAAGTCTGGGAAAAGAATCTCAAGAAAGCAATAGAAGAACAAGTATAAAAAATATATATACCAAAATCAATATATGGTACATCTAACTAATTAAAGAAAGACTTGATTTTCTATTTCGAATTAAAGTTGTATCCTAAAATTATCAATTAGTAAGCTGTAGTTTTTTCAAACCTATAGAATTTATTTTATATTTATTTATATTTTTTTATATCTAAGACTCTAAAGTTTTCAGTTGTGATGTAATGCAACTAAAGTTTTCTATCAAAACTTTTAACAGTTTTCCTTGCATTCTTGATTTTTCAATCCTTAACTTTGCATAAAAGCAGAAGTAATGTTTTAATTTTTAGTATTCTAGAATTCCCCTTTAATATATTTGAATTATTTAGAGAGGCAGAAAAAGAAGAAGCATGAAAAGATCTTTGCATTCTTTGCTTTCCACGATAATTTACCCAGTTTATAGATCGCCCTTGTCTTTAGACTGTCATTCACATGTTTATAAACTTTTGTTGTTGTTGTTGTACCCTTATTCTAATCTAATGAAAATCGATTTCATCAATTTCCGCTACGAAAACTTGGCACATTGATTGCCACAAAAGCGCAGACAAATACATTGAGAAGTGGGCCAAGAAACAGCAACAGAAAAAGCTTTTAACGCTAACCGTTTAGTTGAAGTTGTTGGCATCTCTCTTATTTTTTTTGGTTAGTTGTTGTTGTTGGCGCTGGCTTTCTGTGGCAGATTTGGGTCAGTTTTGTAGCAGCTCCCGACACGCATCGCTCGAAACGGTCCAGAAAATGGCGCCGGCGGCCAGCAAAACGACGACAGATAACGACAGAGAAACTTCATTCATTTGCTGCACTTACAGCGCAAGAGAGAGATGAAGAATGGGTAGAAAGGGGAGAGGGTAGTAAATGAGGGGTTGTGGCAACTAAGTTTTCTTGCAATTTGCATGCTTTAATTAAATGCTGAGCAGCTAATGCAAAATGCCTCTATCGCTGCCCGTTGCCCGTTGCCCGCTGCCTGCTGCCTGCTGTGCTGCAAGTTCGTTGCCTAAGTCTTTTGTTAGCTGCCTCTACTTTTTGTGTAACATGCAACGTGTTTCGTTCTTTAAACTGTTTAAGCCGGCCAGGCGGCTTCTTTATTATTTTTACGATTCGATTATAAAACAACAAGTCATTTTTTATGCAACATTATTACGTTATTTCCGGGGCGGACCAGGGCAACAACAGCAACAACAGCAACAACGAAGACAACAAGAACAATAAACTTTAATTTCAACAAAGTCAACTAACATTTTTTGGCTTTCTCTGAGATGTGCTCCCAGTGTGTGTGTGTGTGTGTGTGTGTGTGTGTGTGTGTGTGTGTGTGTGTACCATAAAAACAGACGCCGGCCTGAATGGCCACTGGATAGCTGCAACACAGTGTGGCACAGTGCGGAGTGGGGGGGTAGGGCAGAGCTTAGTTGCTTCTTCTTTGGGGCTGCTGCTGCGGTTGCTCCGCATTTGAGTTTTATTTTATTTTTTTGCTGCGTGCGCATTTTTTTTGTATTTTTCTTGATTTTTTAATGCGTTTCATGCTTTGGCCCGTTGCTTTTTGCTGCTGTGTGTGTGTGTGTGTGTGTGTGTGTGTGTGAGTGTCTCTTTTCTTACACTAAATGCTTTCCTAATGAATTGGGTGACCGGCAACGACGACGACGACGCTGGCGACGATGGCGGCCCGGTAATAACGGTTAATTGCGTTAATGACTTTAACAGAAAATATAAAGCGCAAGCATTAAAATAATAATAAAAAAAATAAAACTAAGAAATAGAAAGAGAGGGAAATAATGAAAGAGCTAAGTAAAGTCAGGTCGAGCAACTAAAGTGGACAGCAAACAAAGTGAGAGCGCATTAGATGTGTGTGAAAGAGAGAGACTGCAATTTCCAATGAATTGAAAATGTCGCAGTTGTGCAAAGTCAAGAATCGAATTGAAAGTTGGAGTTGGGGTTGCCACACACACACTCAACACACACATTGGCTACGCATGCATAATTTGCACTCATTTGGTCAAGCAGTTCGTTGCCTAAGTCTTTTGTTTAGCGCCTGCATATGAAATTCAAGTGCAAACAGAAAAGCTGAAAAAATACGGGAAAAATTAAACAGAACTATTGCTGCCAGAGTTGTCACTGTCGTGGTAATAACGGAATATCCTAAAGTGCATATCATGAGAAGCTATTCAATTTTTTTTTTGTTTACGATATTGTATGAATAATTTCAAAATTTATATTTATTTATGTATGTGGTATAGGCATTTAAGTGCTGCATTATATTATTCTTTTGCTTCATTATATTATTCTAAATAATATTAGAATTTCTTCTTCTACATATAAAATATTCTGATATATGCAATTGCGATTTTAAGTATTTTTCAAATATATAATGTTGTTATATATATTTATTATTGTACTTGAAATCGAAATTATAATATTAATTTCTAAGAATATTAATTTATACATAAATATGCGGCATATATTTTATTTTAAAGTATTTTTAATAAAACATATATTTATGTACATATTTATAAATACGATTTTTTTGAGTATCCTTTGTAATTTGAATACGACATTAATATTATTATTCTATTTATTCCTTTAAAATTGTTACGATAATTGTAATATTCGCAGTTGATGTTTAAAAACGATGTGAGTTTATTTAAACTAATATTTTCGCTTCTTTATGTTTCTTTTGTATTTTTTATATTTTATTAATTATCATATTAAATATCAATCATAAAATGATCATATTTATTCTATCAGTCAATTTTTCGTATATTTTTTTTGACACTTCAAAAAAACGCATAAAAAAAGTAAAAAAAAAATCCTTCAGATATTATTGTCGTTGTTGTTGTTCATGTTACTTGTTGTTGTTGTTGTTGTTGTTACAGCACTTAAGGGGTTCAGCTCTCTCTCACGGGAAATGTAAGTAAAGGAAATCTTACCTTCTTTGTATAATTTATTGCACAATCAATTGAATTAGAGTTTGTTCTGTGTTGTAGTTTGTTGTTGAAGATTGAAGATTTGATTGGCTTTCTTTTCTTGCTTGTTGTTGTAGCTTGCGAGAATCCTTTCGCGTTTGTTTCTTTTTGTTTCTTGCTTTCTTTCGGTTTGTATTTTTGTTGTTGCGGCTGAACAGAAAAAAATGCTTGCACTTTCACACTTTTGACACTTGTGATGGGGTTGGAAGACAGATGGAATCAGAAGGAATATCCGAATGCCACCAAATGTTGCAATGTTGCACACACTTTCAAGTTCACTAGGAGCACACTGGAGTTGTTTTTGCTCAACCAAAAAAAAAAGAATTTATTATGTCCACGCTGGTGCTGCAAATGCTGCTGCTGCTAATGCTGCTGCTGCTGACTGAAACGGCGCTGTTAGCACTTCAATTGCATTACGCGCAATGGCTGGTGGGCCAGCGAGTGCGCCACTTTTATGCCTTTCCCAGAGGTCTCCACGCCGCCGAAGAAGAACCAGCCAGCAAGAGAGCGCACAAGAACAGCGGCAGAGAAAGCGCCGTCGCGTCGCGTCGAGTCGTTAGCGTAAGAAAGTCAATGCAGCGATCGCAGCAACAGCGACAGCAACAGCGACCGCGACAGCGACCGCGACAGCATTGCAAACGCACGAAGCAGAAGCGAAGAAAAGCGAAACCCATTTCTACTCCACACACACACACACACGCACACACACAGAGCTACGGTCGAGCAAGCGTTGCAGAACAAGAAAGAGTCCAAGCTGAGAATGAGAGCGCACTCTCCAAACTTACAACAACTCTCCATGTGGAGACCTTGACTTAACAGCAGCCAGAGTGACAACAGCCACAACATTAACAGCACCTCTTTCACAGTGTTGTCCGAATT
This sequence comes from Drosophila kuntzei, assembly GCA_035042165.1. Lineage (NCBI taxonomy): Eukaryota > Metazoa > Arthropoda > Insecta > Diptera > Drosophilidae > Drosophila > Drosophila kuntzei. Next base: position 134,693 of record JAWNLU010001429.1, read on the forward strand.
TCAAGGGCTAAGCTAGATAATAGAATAAAAGTAATTTGAGCTAGAATTAACAACATGTGCCTAAAAACATTTAAAAACTGAAGACGGAATAAACAGTAAATTGACAAATTTCCAATTTACATACAACATTAAAGCATTTAACGTTTTTAACGAGCTGAACTTGATGCACTCATTTAATCACTACTTTCATCAAGACAAACATATTATATCAGGCATCTCTGTATTTTATATTTATTATTCTGCTTTAAATTTTTTTGTATTCTAAACCTGAACCGAACCGCTTTCTTAAATAAAAGGTTCGGTTCAAAACAAATAAATAAAATAATCAATTTTAAAATGTTATACTTCCTTAATTTTGCGTTGCTATTTGACTTCATATTAAAATCTTCAAATAAATTTACATTATTTTCCAAATTCGATTTTTTTTAACAAAAAATTTAATTGGTTTAAAAAGTCGAAAAAATATAAAATTAACAAAAAGATTTTCTTTTTTTAAATTTAATGAAGGTTTAAGGATCGTGGAGAGACCTTTAGTATTGCTCTATGGTTCGAACCACCAAACTGAACCTTAACCAAAATTTGCTAATTGAGGAAACTATTTTTCCTTGTTCTTTACACAATCTTACGACTATTTCTTTATTATTTTATTCATTAATATATTCCGATAGCTCAATAATGACGGGTGAATTGATTTATAAATACGATAAAGAAATTATTCAATACAAACGGAATTTACAAATATATTTACTATCGATAGGGTATTTATTAATTTTAAGTATCGTATATTAAAGTGGCTTTATGAAAACGTAGTCAAATCATCAAATGAAAATAGCCAGATTTATAGCAAATGGAGTTTCTGCAAATGTTAAAAAATAGTCATGTCTAGCTATAAATTAGTTAAAATGCCAACACTGCTCGTACGTAGCATTGAACTTGAACAACAGAGCGCCAACAGACCCTCACACTCTCTTTCCCCTCTCTCTTTAACGTTCTCTCTCTCTCCACACACGAGCTCTCCACACGAAGAAACGAACGAACAAACGAACGAACAAATAAACGAGTCATGGTGAGACAACGGCACCTGTTACAGCGCATCGATTTGCATGGCTACCGTTTTGGGTATTACGATGGGTATTACGACGGGGTGGTGAGGGGGGTACCATTAGTAGGATTAGTAACATAGCAGATCGCGCTCGTAATCGTAATCTTGTCAGCATCTCTGTCTGAAGATCTTGATCTGTTATTGACTGATAAATATGCTAATGAATTATGCGCCGTCACAGCGGCAACTCTGGAATGTTGTGCAATCAGCGCGATGTCAGCATAATGATAAATATGTATGTATCCCATACCCAATCATCAAACATAAATCTCATGTTTGCCTGATCTATCAGCAGGAACTGATTGAATTACTTAAGAACATTTCCTCTTTACATTTTAGAAATGAAAATTGATTACCATTTTTTTTTTTTAAGAATTATTATAATGATTGAAAAGTTTACTCTTAGAACTTTTACTCCTGCTTTGAATTAATGTGGAAAGAAGTGTAGTTATATAAGATACTTTCTTAGTATGAAGAACTTCTCATTGGAATACTTGAAATTTGAATAGGGTGGGGCGGGTGTTAACTACTGTCTACAGAGTGTGAGGCACGTTCTGAACCACCTCACTTAAACTAATGTACCTTAAGTCCAACTCTTTGATACTGAAGTGAGGGAACAACAAACAGAAGTTTTCTTTCTAAAGATTTGATTTATTGAAGTGAAGTTTGACTTTGTATTAGGTAAGTTTAATTTTGTTTTTTTTATGGTAATTTTCGAAATGTAAAGTCAATTCAAATTATACAAGAAAGAAGAGCTTTTCTTTGGCTTGATTTGAAGAAGATTTGATTTCATTCGCGACTCCTGAAATTAATGTTAGACTGATCGTTTCTATGACAGCTATATGATATAGTAAAGATTGATTTCACCGATTGTTTCTAAGGGCATCTATATGGTATAGTGATCCGATCTGTTCGGACATATTTATTGCCTTTAGCAAAATGACGGATCTGCACCAATTTTATCAAGGTAAATTCTTAACGTTTTCAGAGTACTATATTTTCATATGGAATTCGACATTGAAAATCTTTGTGAGTTATATATACACATTCAATGTATTTCTTTAGGTTTTCTAATGTCTTTGCAAAAAGAAAGTGCTCAAAAACCAGAGTTTATTTTGATATTTTGCCAATTAAAGAAAAGGGCGACAAATTTCGCAGGCGTTACGTTAAAAAATGTACAAAAGAAGAAAAATGTGTAAATGTATGTGGATGAGTATGTATTTGCATTATACATTAACGGAGCTGGCAACAACATAAATAAACTAGCAAGAAATAAAGAAAACAAACATTAAAGTAGCTGCCCGCTTGCTCAAATAGACGGCGACGGCGACGTCAGCAGAGGCAGAGGCAGAGGCTGCGACAGCGACAGCGACAGCGGCTGCGCACGTTGCTGAGTGTAATGAGAATTTAGACAAGTAAACTCTACGCAGTCGCAGGTCATTGCCATGCTGCCAACGGCGCTGCCAGCAGAATGTTATTAACAGTGCTGCGATGTTAACAGAGTGCATCGCATTAACAGCGCTGCTGACGTCTTGTAGAGTTGCCAGACAGACAGCTGTATGTCGCTGCCAGCAAATGTAATCATAATTCATTAGAGCGGCATCAATTGAGGCAGCAACTGGCAACGTCGCGTCGGCTTGACATAACTGCAAATGAATTGCAGACGAAGCACAGATGAAAATGGAGATGAAGTCGCAGTCGCAGTTGAAATTGGAGAAGGAGATGGAGATGGAGACTTGACTGCAAACGACAATAATTAAGATTGGAACGAATGCTGTTACAGTCGGCGTCGCAGTCGCAGTCGCCGTTAAAGTTGAAGTTGAAGCAGCCGCCGCGAAAGCGTAAAGAAATCACTTAAAATAAGAAAATTGCTTGACGCTTTTGGGTTCCGCTTACTTAAGCTGCCGCTGTGGCTCTTTAGTATATTTTTATTGTCTCCCCTCTCCGCTTCCCCTCTTCCCCTCCCTCCACATTACTCCCTCGCTGTCACAGCTGCGAAAAATCGCAAAGCACCGTTGCAAGTTGCAACTTTGGAACGTCTCCATTGCAATTGCAATTGCTCTCGATTGCAGTAAGTTTTTGGGCGCCACAGCAACAGCTACAGTTACAAGCAGCTAGAGATGGGCACGTGTTGCGATATGCTGAGTCATAGTTCTGTTCATTCTTGTGCTCGTGTCACGTGCTTAAGTTCAACTGACACTTCATCTAAATCCATCTGTTATAGGTTTGAAAATAAAAATAGAAATTACCTAAGGTAGGCTCGGTTCGGTTCGGTGGTTCGAACTTCGAATCATACAACTTTCGTTCGGCTCGCGAAAAATATTGATTTTGTTTTCCTTTTTTCTTGATTTTCAATCAATTAAATTAAATTAAAAATTAGCAAAATTAATTTGAAGATTTAAATATGACTTTTTATTTTATTTATTTTTATTCGAAGTCTCATTAAATTTATATTGAATTTCTTAAAATATTAAAATTTTTGACACGAGAACAGTGAATGCTGCCTCGTGTCACGCAACCTGCTCACACTAAAATACTGGTACCTCCGTCAAGTCTCTTCTAGACAAATGCCGTAATAATAAATATCACAAACATTTCGTGTCACGCTCTCCCCACTATCAAACTCCCTATGCACTTCTGTTCTATCGAAAGCAGAGAACAGAGAACAAAAGTTGTCTTTATTGTATTTTTCTTAAATCGTGTCACGCTGCCATCGCTAGCTAGAATAGTGTCTCCACATTCCACGCAGCTGTTACGAGTATGACAGACTTGGCCAACAGCTGACACATCGCTTTTGACCAGTTTGTCACCGCACAACACATACATTTATCCATGTTGTTGTTTTTGTTTTCTTTAGATCTGTTCTAAATATTTGCAGCACGGCTTTTGGTCATGTCTTGGAGACAGCCTTTCTTTTCTCTTCAGCTTAACTAATGTTCTCATTTATTGAATCGGATTCGGGTTCAGGTTCTGATTCTGTTTCTGGTTCTGACTGAAGCCTGTTTCAAAGCCGGCTTTTACTTTTCCTACTGCTACCAACTTTAGTTCAGTTCATTTCAGTTCACTTGAGCTTTGTTCCGGTGGAGATGAAAACAGAGATGGAAACAGAGATGGAGATGGAGAAATGTCTGCATAACCTTTCACTTCCCTGGGCAAAATGTTTGTCTATCTTTTTTGTTTGTTTGTTTGTTTTGTGATTCGATTTGATTGCTAGTTAATTAGTTGTTATCATACATCCCCAGTTAATCATAGAGAGCACACATTAACCGTTAGCTTTCCAATGCGGCCAACGAGTTTTCAATTTGGTAGCCCAAAAATAAAAAGAGAAAAAACAAACTAAACCACAACAACGTACCAAATAAATCTATGTCGAAATGTTTTGGCCGGAAGTGGTTTAGACCATCCAATTGATGATCTGAACAGTTGAACAGATTCTAAATACGAAGAAGGCATTCTGCAAGATGAGTGCTTGACCAAAATGAAATTCATAATAGCCAGGCCAAGTCAAAGTCTTTCAATAAACCAATCTCCCGAGACTCTCAAAGATCAAAGATGCGAGGTAGTTGCATAATGAAATCTTCAACATAATATACTTGTTTCAAGCAGGGATTAAAACCTTAACCGAAACCGTAACCTTTAACCGGTGGAAACCGATTGAAATTTGTAACCGTAACTGAAACCGTAACCGAAAAAATATTTTTCCGCTGTACCGAAACCCACAAACCGAAATAACCGTTTAGAAACCGATTCATTTATCATCGCAGGTACTGAGTAACTTTTATAATTTTGAACTGCCATAACTTTTTCAAAACTCAATCAATTTCCATGCGCAATGTAAATTTGAGCATTTTTTTACCTCTAAATTCGTTCTGCATTTAAATTTTTTCATTTTGAAAATTCGAAAATTTCGAAATTTTTCGAAATATGATAAAGGGTAACACTGTAAATTTTCTACAAATTTCGATATTTTCGAATTTTTGAAAATAAACTAAATTTAAATGTAGAACGTATTTAGAGGTAAAATCATGCTCAAATTTACATCTCGTTTGATTGATTGAGTTTTGATAAAGTTATGGCAGTTTGAAGTTATTAAAAATCAGTAAAATCAAAATAATCGAAATTTTGAAAGGTCAAATTATAATAAAATCGACAATACGCTGGACCATTCCAGTAACCAGATAACATTATTTTCCCGGCTAATTAGAGCATTAAGCCTTTTTTCATGTTAAACAATGAATAACGCTTCTTATTTTATTCAACCGAAAACCTTAATTTTTTATTTTGTGAACCGAAACCATACCGGCATTTTGAAACCGAAACTTACACAAAACCGATAACCGTTATGAAACCGATACTCCACGATTTGCATAACCGATAACCGAAACCTTAATTCGAAAACCGAAACCGTAACTGAAACCGATATTCGTTTCGGTTTTAATCCCCGGTTTCAAGTAATGTAAAAATTAACTTTGTACATTTTCATTATTTTATTATGAAATATCTATCTATAGAAAATCTATGTAGTTCTTTGAGTAGGAATCTGTGTTGAAATAAATAAACCACGCATGAAAGATTATGATTATTGCATTCAATTCTTAAATAATCACTAAGAGTAATCTCTTTTCAATCCATAAACCTAAACAATGTCTTATAGTAATTTAGCTTACTTATAGAAAGCTTATAGCTAGATCTATGAAATATCCATATTATGTATTTAATCCTTTAAATTGTGACTAGCACGATAATATAAATAATATAAAAAAATAGGAATTTATGAAATAAATAAAATAACTATAAATAAAAAAATATCTTAATATCAATGAATGGAATAGAGATTCTATCTTTACAATATAAAGCAGCATGAATTCTTTTTTTTTTCAATTTTACAAATAAAATACATTTTTTTATTTTTAGAACCCATACTTAAATATTATAATGGCTCGATATTGCCATGTCCGTCTACAAGTCGTAAGAGACTACAAAGCTTGCAGTGTTCGTATAAAATAAACACAGGGTCTTTCATAGTCGGATTCTCTTGACTGTAGCCTTTGCAACTAGTTTGTTCTAACATTGAAGATCAGAAGCCCGCACTCTTAATCAGAAGACAACATTACAGGTAGCCAAAGGTTCTATATGTATGTATGAGATGCCGAAGGGGCAATCATTAGACTGTGTGTGTGTGTAAGTGTGTGTGCTTGAGGAGCTGCTATAATGCGGGTGCTTCTGCTCTATAGCTTTCTCCTATGCGCTACCCCCGCATCCACATTTAATGCACCTCTCTTTCATTCTCTCTTTATCTCTCTTTCTCTCTTTGGGTCTATCGCAATGGGGCAGGACGGCCCATCTGTTGTCATCAAGGCCCCATTTGCCGTCTGTGCTACTCAAAAGACTTGGCAGCAATTCGTTTGTCAGCCCCAAAGTCACGAGACAGACTCAAAGTCAAAGTCAGCGACAGACACAAAGACAGACACAGAGACAGACACAAAGACAGAGCTAGAGTCAGAGTCAGAGTCAGAGTCAGAGTCTTAGCCACAGTCAAAGCCAGTGTTAGAGGCATTACCAACGCCACAACGCGGCTAATTAGCGCCTTAGATGCTGTGCGGCTAACAAGATGCGACGCCAGCAGCGACGTCGACTGCAGCGTCAACGGCAACGTCAGCGTCTTGGCGTCTTGGCCATTTATTAAGGCTTCGTCTCTTTGGGCTGATTGCGCTGAGCTGTTTGGTGATTAGCGAGGATTGCTTTTGCTCCATCCTTGACACACTGAAAAAAAACATAAATGCACTTGTATATTCACTTTTTAAATTACATAATTTATACTCAAAAAAAACATAAACAAAATTTATTATACTAAAAACATACGCAAATGTCAAAGTAACAAAACAACTGTTATTGTTTTATGTTAATATTTTACACACTTAATTTGGAATTCTCAATTTGGCACTAACATTTTATGACTATTCTCGTATTTATACTAACTGAAGGCCTGAAAGTCTGAGGTTTCATATTTGAATACAATATGACTATTGTATATTTTCAAATTAAACATTTAATATTTTTATGAATTATATTTAAGTTAAACATAATTTATTCTTTATTTAAAAAAAAAACGTATTTGTTTTAAATATGGTGTGATAGTAAAATTAAATATTATTTCACCTAAATTTATAATTCTCAATCGAGCACTAAAAAATGAAGACTATACTCGTAAGCACATTAACTGAAATCCTGAAAATGTAAGGTTTTATATTTGAATATAATATTTATTTTCAAGTTAAAAATGATTTTTAATTATATTTAAACAAAATGTAATTTATTCTTTATTTAAAAACAAAACTAATCAAATTTGAATAAAACGTATTTGTTTTAAATATGGTATGATGATTAAACTCAATATGATTTTACCTTAATTTTAATCAAACATTTTTAATACATACACGTACTTTACATCAACGAAATACGCCTATAATAAATTCAAAAATTGTATATAAAATATTTAAATGAAAGTGTAAATAGTGAGATTTAATTTGTTTTTTTTTTCCGTGCAGAAGTTGGTAGTTGGTTTGGTAGTAGTTGCAACTTGAGTTAGACTTGCAGTTGAAGATTGAGTTGAACTTGGCAGACACGTCCATTTAGTCTCTAATTAATTTTTCAACAATTTCCAGAGATTCTTGACATTTATCTTAATAATTTTTGGCAGCGCCTGTCGACAGCTGGCAACGCTCGCAGAGGGGTGGAAGAGAAGGCGAAAGGGAGGAGGGGGGGGGGGGGGGGATGCGGCATTTGCATTTTGCCAATTTAAATGCTAGCGAAATGTTTGACGTTCAACAGCGACAACGACAGCAGCAACGACATGCGACGCGCACATCGATCATCATTTGCGGCACGAGAAAAAAATAAAAAACAGAAAAAGTGAAATGCCTTGCAACGTGTTGTGGCGTGTAGCGAAACGATGCGGCACCGCCGGTCACACAATCGCTGGAATTCTGATTTTCTCGCTGTCCACAGTCCACAGTCCACAATCCACGATCCGCCCAGCTGCCCCCCCCCCCGTTACCCCCTTGGAACTGCCTACCATGCTGTCGTTGTCTGATGATGATGAACGTCTTCTTCGTGTCCATCGTCGTTGTTGGGCATTAGAATTAAGCTGTAACTTTGCATCGAAATTAAATTTATAGCTCCAGCAGCAACAAGCAGCAAACAACAACATCTTTCACAACAACAACAATCGCAGCTTTTAGAAACAAAGCTGTACAAATTCAAGAGATTCTTCGCATTGTCGAACCTTTAATACACTTACAGAATTCTTCTACGTATTTATTTATTTATTCATTTATTTATGTTGCTTAAAGCTAATGTTACTTTTCATTTACATAGTTGATACTTGATTATATCTATTCTTTTGGGTATTACATTTTTTTTTATTTGCAGATTTATAATTAATACGATATTAAATCATCAAAGAAATTATAATTTTTATGATGATAAAAAACTTAGGCTCATTTATTCAACTTTTAGTTAAACTGTAACTGAGTGAAAAATTGTATGACGTTAAATATATAGAATTAAATGTCATGCTCAAAAAAAATATCTCTTAATGAAAATTTTACTATAAATCAAATACATTAAATAATTAGCTTCGATTAAGTTTTTTTTGGAATAAATTGTTTTTTTTAGGTACATAGAACTATATGTTATACTGAATAGATTTTGATAAAACTGGCTTAGGATGTGTGAAATCTTATATTTTATATATATGATGAGTTTGATAAAGACGACTACAGATTAAATAGAATTCAATATAAAATTCAAGAGCATATTACAGCAGATATTCTACGACATTTCTATACTCATTCTCCCATATACTTATATTTAAAAACATTTAATAATTACGTTAATTAATTTGCTACGATTTTTTTGGAATTATAGAAGTTCTTCAAAGTATTTTTTAAATTTGACTGTCAGTTCTATTAATAAATTTGAAATTATCTTAACCGACTTTTCCTATTACATGTTTAAAATGGGCACAGATATCGTGACAAAATGATGCTACCCCCTGCTAGAAAAAGAAAAGAGAAATATATGAGCTAAACATGAGAAACAAATCGGCAAGATACTCGCGGTTATAATAACTGAAGCGGTCGAGACATTACCTTAAAGCACCGAGCTGCCTGCCCGCTGTGATAAGGGGAAGGGAAGGGAGGAGGAGACATGGCCGAGAGCGGGTGGGATGGAGATGATGACAGCAGTCGTCAAACGTCGCGTCGTCGCGTCGCGTTCACATGTGAAAGTTGTACGAAAACAAGAAAAATTATTGAGTAAAAACAAAAATAAAAAAAAAACGAAAATAATAAAAAATAAACGAAACAGAAAACTGAAAACAGAAGGAAAATAAAAGCGCGCCTGTCGATGCTCATCTCGGAGATCATGCCATGTGCTGGTTGTTATATGTAATGTCTGGATAATGATGATGGCACTATCAGCCTGATATGCATGACCCAAATTTGCCATGGCCAACAGCTGTAGAGAGTTCGTCTAGCTTAATAGGGTCTATTAAAAGTCCTCTTAAATCCTGTTGCTTAGATTGGCAAGAAAATCTGTTACGGCAATGTTATTTTTAATGGAAAATGTTATATGTATGTATATCTTATATAGAATCTCTTATCAAAGTAATTTACCAGCTATCGCTTTCTAAACTTAATTCCAACATTAACAAAGTATTTATTAGGAACCCGGATGTTGATTAAGTTTATTAAACAGACTGCGTTTGAGTTTTGTTTGAATATTGGTTGAGTGCTTTTGCCTAAGTAAATTTGGCAAATTCGATCGGTTGGGTTTCACCTCGTATTTTGGCCATGGCCAAGACTGAACTCTTTTGGCCATTGTCCAAGTGTAATTTGCATTATGTTCTAGTTTCCATTTAAGTCTGTATTTGCTTTTGTTTTTTTTTTTTTTGCTCTCTATTTTTTGGTGAGGAATTTTCTATTTGCTTTTTGTTGTAGGAAAAAAATTGACTTAAAAATTCTACAAACAGTGCAAAGTTTGCTCGTCATTCTTTGACCGTTAGTTGGCCATATAAATAACATATTTGGGCTGAACTTGTCAGGGAGCTAGCTTTTTGTGGGGCAGAAGGGCGGGAAGCGACTAGCGGAAGAAACAAACAAAAGACTTAGGCAACGAACGCGATGCGATGCGAGGCGAGGCAAGACGGATGCGTTGAGGTTGAGATTGCGGCATCTTTAGAAATAATTATCGCCTATGTCCATATTGTTCTAACGTGAAAGTAAAAACCGTTAAGAATTAATAACTATACAAAAGTCTTTTGGCCAAAAAGTTTGCGGCAAAAGCCAAAACAACAACAACAATGAGGAAGGGGTAACAAAATTTATAAAAATAAACTTTTTCTTTTACTGGGTCAACATTTTGTTGTTGCTCTTGTTGTTGTTGTTGTTATTGTTGTTGACTATGGTCTGTCGTTGTTGTTGTTTCTAATTCTGCTGTTTGGTTTCGCTAACAACAACAACAACAACAACAATGACAAACAAAACGCCGTTCGTAAAAGAACTTTGATTTGATTTGAGTTGAAGGCATCAAAATGCCATAAAAATGGAAAATAATAAAACCACTTGAAGATTTATTGCGATTATCAATATGAAAGTGATACGCGACCCAGAGACCCAGAGAGCACGCCCACATTCAAGCTAAAATGCTGAAAGAAAATATATAAAAAAAAAAGAAATGCTAATTAATTTCCGAATCTATATGGTCTATGGGGGCGTCTCCCCAAATGAGTCAGCTTCTAATGATCATAATAATTAAATTGGTTCACCGAATCAACGATGAAAGCTTTTAACTTGATTGATCATTTATCATCTATTCATGCATTTATTCAATTCGATTTGAATGCCGTTCAGAACTGGGAGGTCTCCATATCATATACAAAGCAAATACAAATATATGTTCATGTATAGTTAAGATATAATACTCATTAGAATAATCACAGAATTGTCACTCATTTTTCTGTCATTTGCTGTAATCTTTTAGACGCGATCACATTCTCTGAGTTTGTGTCTCAGTTGGTCTGTCCAGTTAGTGGACAGTACTGTTGGCATAATTATCGCGTTTGCAAGCGACCATTATCATTATCATTAACATCATTAGCATTAGCATTAGCATTGGCTGAGCAAACCAAACACAACATAACACGACAACGGCGCAGAAAACAACTGTAAAGCTTCACAGATACAGAAACAGATAGAGATACAGCTAAATTTCAAGTTACAGATACTCAGATACTATTTCTATGAATGAAAATAGGAGACGTTGACTCTCCACTTGACAATTCTTCTGTCATTTTTTTAACAGATAACTGTAGCATACTAAATACTTCATTAGTTACAATAGTGTTATCTCTTCGAGAGGTGTGCATTTCTGAACCCATCAAGATCTTACGTAATGTCGAATTTAGAATCGACTGTTCTTTTCTCATTATACTTACATTGTTTTTAACACCGGAATTTGTATTTGGGATAGCATTATAATTAACATTAACTTCAGCATTAACATTATTATTAGTATTGCATTAGCAATAGCATTAGTACTTGAATAAACTTAAATATTAGCAATAGCATTAATCTAAGCCTTTTCAGTACCATTAGCATCAATATGAGCATTAGCATTATCATTTGAATGAGTATTAGCATTAAAAATGGCATTAACACTAAAATTAGTAATATCATTAATAATATTATTAACATTAGCTTTAACATTAGAATCAGTAATTTCATTAATATTAGCATTAGCATTATTTTTTGAATCAGTATTAGCATTAGCATTATTATTAGTTATAGCATTTACTTCAATATTAGAATAAGTAATTTCGCTAATATTGGGATAAGCATTTGAATCAGTATTAACATTAGCATTAGCAATATTATAAGTATATGCATTATTATTATAATTATTATCCTACTATCATTAGGATAAGCATTAACACGATTGGCATTTAGATAAACATTAACATTAAAATTACAATTCCTACTATCATTGTAATTTTCATCAATAATATCATTAAATTAACCACATCCTAAAACCTGAACCTGAAACCCAGCTATTTAAAAAATATTAATTTTTAATTTTTATATTATTCAAATCTTTTGATCCATTCAGACTATGTCTCTATTTGAAATCTATCTATTTTCAATAGATTATCTATGCTTAAGCAGATTATCAGTTAATCCTTAGCTAATTCCGAAATGTTAGTAAATTGAAGGTCATTCGGTAGACAACCAACTTGAGCTTAATTTGGGAACATACTGCAGTCTCCCCCGCCGACTCGTTCGATTGAACAGCAATTGCAATAGCCAAATAGCCATTTAGGCCAACATACTCGTAATATGCCATAAAAAAAGTAGGAGGAATAAGATAGAAAGAAAAAAAGAACCAAAAAGCAATACTGACAGTTGACCAGGCGAACAATTGACTGATTTCCATGGCTCGCTCCTGGTCCATGGTTGTTCGATAAATGAATGAGACATTGGCCAACACCATAAGCAACAGCAACAACAGCAGCAACAGATGTGGCAGCAGCAACAGCAGCAGCATCGCTCCTAGTGGTAGTCACTGACCTAGAATGCAGCTTTAGCTTTTACTGTTGTCTCTGCCCGTTCTGTTGCCGTTCTGCAAGCTGTCGTTGCTCTTGCTTCTTCTTCGCCTTCGCCTTCTCCTTCTTCTCATCCTCATCTTCATCTTCTTCTACCACTTCTTGATGTTGTTCTATTCTCTGCTTTATGTGTCGCCGTCGCTTGCAGCGGTTTGGGATTCTGGCGTTTGCGTTCATGACTTTGGTTACCAATACCGTTTGCTGGCAACTTCAGCGCCAACTTATTAGCATAATCTCAGCTAGTTGCCATCTCTGTCGCAGTCGCCGTCGCCGTCGCAGTTGCAGTCGGCGTCGCTGTCGTTGGTAACTCTCATTATGCTTGGATTGCCTGGCTGACTGACTTGCCCACTAACACTACGATGGGGGACTAAGACTGAGTTTAAGACTGAGACTGAGAATGGCACCTCATCATCGGCGGCATCAATTCGCCGCTTGATGCATCGCCAGTCAGCGTGTGAAGCAACCTGGCCAAGACCAGTCAAAGCCAAGCCGGGCACAAGTTTGCTCTGCGTTTGCTCTTGCATGTTTAGCATTCCAGCTGCAGCCGCACAGAAATAGAAATAGAAACAGCAACAACAACAACAACAGCAACAACAACAACAACAACAGAAACAGAAATAGATACAGTTGAACTTCTCTATAGTGAATTCTATACAAGAAATTGACTTCTACTCATTATGAATTGATTTTCTTATAATGTATTTATTTATTTATTTATGCAACACTAAAAAAAAATTATATTGAAAATTAACAATTAAATTTATATTAAATTTAAATTAAAAACGGAAATTTCTCCGACATCATTAATTTATCTCTATAATAAATCCATTTTACAGCTTCCATATAATAAAATTTTTCAAACCATTTTCTGTGTAGGTTAAACATAATAAGGGGATGCCAAAGTTGATAATCACAACAGTATCATATAATGAAATAAAACAAATATAAATATAAAATTAAAATTAAAAAAATATTTTTATTTTGTATTAATAAATAATTAAAATGATATTGCAACAAAAGCAAATTGGAAGAATCAAATCTTAACTAATATTCATGATTATGTTAAGTAGAAATGAAAGAAGTTTATAATTTTCTATCAAGTAAATTCATTACAAGGAAGTACAACTGTATACTATATTGGGAGGGGGAAAGAGCATGAAATTCAGATTTTGGTTTGTCTTTGAAGAAATTAGAAGAGAGCGCACGGCCTCGAATTCAGCCTCTGTCTTAGTCTCGACTCTTGTCTATTGCCATTGCCATTGCCATTCCCATTCGTATTTGTATTTGTATTGGCATAATTTCTGTCTATCTCTGTCTGTGTCAGTGTGTGTGTGTGTGTGTGTGTGTTTGAGCCATAACGGCATTTATAACCTTTTCATTAGCTTTTTGATTTGAAACTCAAATCTGCCTTACGGTGTGTCTCTGCCAACGTCTTCAACTCTAGTTTCAGCTCCAACTCGAACTCGTAACTCTAGCTACCGTCTGGAATTGCTCCCCACCCCTCTAGATGCCCCTCCCGATCCCGCTTCCCTCCACAACCGTCGCACGCCATTTACGCGCATAATTTCGGTTTACGAGTTTTATTTTTCTTGTTGTTGTTGTTTATTTTTTCTGCTTTTGGTCTGCAGATTTGGCAAGGCATCAGTTGCTTGGGTTTGGCATTCCATTCTGGCCAAATGGTACTGCTAGCAGTTATTCAACTGTCTCTTCTTGGCCATGTTTAGTCGCGTCCAATATTGAATGAACGAACGCTTGTTTGGCCAGGTCATTTGCGTTTTCTATTTGCCCAGTTTTGGGCATTGGCGACTGCAAATAATTCCTGATTGAGTTCACTGATTACTCCTCGAGTATTGACACGAGTTGAACTCATTACTGTCATTGTGAATATGTTAAGTACTCGTAGTTAATGCTCACATCGATAATTAATCGAAATCAGAGGGTGCTATCAGTCAACTTTGATTTGTCCAGACATAATGGCATAATTTCAACTGGGGAGTTGGTGTTATCGATAAATATTTTAGAATTTTATCGATATTAAATACCAATGAAATAAGTTAAATGAAGACAAATTCAACGATAAACCCCAATTGCGTGTTATCGATAACAATTATTAGATCGCTAACTGTTTTGATAAACACAAACATTAATTGTTTCAAACAGGGATTAAAACCGAAACGAATATTGGTTTCAGTTACGGTTTCGGTTATGCTCGAATTAAGGTTTTCGGTTATCGGTTATGCAAAATGTTGGAGTATCAGTTTCGTAACGGTTATGGGTTTTTTGTAAGTTTCGGTTTAAAAATACCGGTAGGGCAAACATTAAAAATTTCGGTTGACCAAAATAAGAAGCGTTTTTCATTGCTTTACATGAAAAAAGACCTTATGCTCTAATTAGCCTGGAAAATAATGTTATCTGGTTACTGGAATGGTCCAGCGTATTGTGGATTTTATTAAAATTTGACCTTTCAAAATTTCGATTATTTTGATTTTACTGATTTTTAATAACTTCAAACTGCCATAACTTTGTCAAAACTCAATCAATATCCATGCGCAATGTAAATCTGAACATGATTTTACCTCTAAGTTCGTTCTACATTTAAATTTTGTTCATTTTCAAAAATTCGAAAATTAAAATAGAAACTTGGAAACCTTAAACTCGCCTGTCAAATATTAGTAAAACGAGGGGAACTCTAAAGTTTATAGTATCTCAAAGCTAGCATTCTCGATCATAGCCCAACTCACTTGCTCATGCCTTTTTAATATTTTCTTAATTATGGAATTTCTTTGTGGCGTCGAGTTCGGGTTAGATAGGCACATAAGCACATGGCATATGAGATCGGTTAGGAGCTCGTCTACCTGGGGGATCGCAATCATTCGACATCATAGAGAAGCCGACGGTGAAGATTTCACTGGCCAACGAAAATGAAAACGAAATTATTTTCACAATTAAAGCAATTAAACGCGAAATAAATTGTGTTTTAAGATGCAGTCCAACAACAAAAGCCCCCTCTTCACCCTCCTTCCCCCTGATTGACTCTACGAATTTCCCCTGACGGCCTACAGGTGCCATGCAAGAATATGATAAAAGCGGAAAACAAGTAATGATCTACGCACTTTTCATTACCCATGTCCGACCCTCGTCGTCATCGTTGTTGCTGTTGTTGTTGTTGCTATTGTTGTTGTTGTTGTCGTCGTGTGTCCCTGTCCTCTGTCTGTCATCTTCATCAAATACCCAACCTAATATATGGGGTATTATTAGCTACATCATCGTGCTTGTAACACTTTACGGAACACTTTACAATTTTCTGAATTTTATCTTTGAAACTTATGTAGTCATTTTGAATCAGACTTTCTGTATATTTCGCTCGGTTCAATAGGTCTCAGTTTGTAGATAATTTCAAAAATTTTCTGCATAAAATCTATATAATCTATAATTAATCTGTTTTACCAATAATCGCCTTCTTCCTTTAAAGAGTTTAATTTTTAATTGGAGATTTTTTAAATGAAATTCCTATTGTTGTCTTATAAGATTCTATGACTGTTTTTCTTCGGCTTTCGTGTCTTATTTTACCAAGTTCTTTTATTTTTCTGAAATAGTTTTAATCTGATACATCACTAAGTAATTATTCTCAATAACAAAAATTAAGTCAAAAACGCATTAGTTAAATTTGAACTCGGAATATGTTGATATCATAAGTAGTTAAATAGATGATGAAAAATACCATTTATTTAATGCCTAGTTATTTGGATATATTTTGGATTTTCGAATTCAAATATGTATCTCAGTTAAAAATGTATCCTAACTATTAAAAAGACGGGTCTTCTACTGAGATAATTGTTAATAGAGTTAGAGTATTTTATTGGAGGTATTAGTATTAAATTGTCGGGCTTCTTATGCGCCGTGTTGTAGACTTTGTGGCATTGAAGCAAAATTTCACTTCGAAGAAAAGGCACAAAAGTCGCAACTGAACCAAACGCAACTCAACTCAACTAAACTGAACTGAACTGAACTGAACTCAAATGAAATGAAGTGAAGTGAAGTTAACTAAACTGGGCGGACTGTGGTCTCTCTGTTTCTATTATCTTTCTTTAGACAGACTGCTTTTGACGTTAGATTCGGCCTTTCTTTCTTTCGTTTTTACAATTTTCGTGTTAACTTGATTTTATTTTAATGTCGCCCCAAGTAGCCAAGTTAACCAGACGCATATGTCTGGCCAGAAACGAGTACTCACATTTTAGACATCAAGTTTTGTATCTTGTATTTTAGGTTTGAGTTTGTCTTGTTTTATTTTTGGGTTTGAGTTTGAGTTTGGGTCTACACGTGTCGCACGTCTGCTTTCTTGTCATGGTCATCGTTGCTCATTGAATCTAATGGGTTTTACTTTCATTACAATTTTGATAAATGTGTACATATGTTATATGTGTGTCTGTGTCTGTGTCGTTGATTTCACTCGCTTCTCTAGTGACAATTTAACCATCACATTAGGTGCAAGTGATAAAAATCTACTTACAAATCTGTTGAGCACAAACTATCATTACTTTCCCATTTAATCTTCAACATGTTTGTGGCTTTATCTAACTAATTTCAATCCATTATTTAACAAAAATACCATTCCCTGGTATCTATCTAATCTATAACAAGTTCTCAACTGCATTCATCTTCTGCCTTGCTAAGTAAGTTATTCTGTTAGTTCTCGGATTGATATAGAATTCCAATCAAGCTCTTTTTTCGTGAGTTATTCACAATTCAATTTATTCATTTGAAATTCTAAACATTTTATCGTTTATTATGCAGCCTTATGAATACTCCAATAACATTGCCCTTGATCTCCTCCATTGAGCTGCCTAATAAATGCATAGAGATTCCAAAATTTAGCCTTTTAGCCCCATCAACTGGTTCAATAGGTGAAAGTGCTAAGCCGAAGACAAATGGCTTCGGTTTTAGCTTCGGTTTTAACATGGGGTGTCTTTGTTTAACTTCGATAGGAAGATAGAATTTTCATGTAAAACACTTTTATCTACATATAATAGCTATAAAGCAGCTTCACAATTGTTCCTGCACTAAAAAATAAGACCAACATCGAATATAAAGAATATTCATGTTACATATTTTGTTCTTAAAATAAAAGCATTTTAAGACCAAATTATTAATACTATGAATAATAATCTAAAAATCGCAGTTCTTAATATAAGATTAAAATTTTAAAGTGTTAGAAAATATAAATATGACTTATTTTTTATGCTCGAATCACACTCTTGCCAAGGAAAACCATATTAACAGAAAAATTATCTTAAAAAAGTCGATAAGCCATAAAAAAATTTATATATATCCAAATAAAATAAGAGTAAAAATATAATAAATTTTAAAACCTGCGTTTTTTTTTTTGTTGTCTTGAGTATTTAAAACTGTTGGTCTATAAAAAAGAACTTGAAATGTTCTTTAAATCAAGACGTTTTTTCTAACTTTAAATATTTTTTAAACCTAATTCTTAGTTTTGAGACCTAAATCTTGATTTTATAATCATTTTTTAACAGTGTAGCGCTCACTTTTTTAATTGTCGATTAATTAAAAAATTGATTTAATAAAACGTTCTAAAATCCAGAACTAAGAATTCTGGTCTAAAAAATGTGTGGAGAACATAAAATTCTTAAAGATAGAAAAAAATCTTGATTTAAAGAGTTCACTTTTTGTATTGATCAAATATTAAAAAAGTGAGCTCGACACTGCTATAATAAGGGTAATTCTGTTTATCATACGATCGTTCTGAAATTTGCAGAATACGGAAACTATTTATTAATGTTTAGTTTGATCTTAATATTGCGATTGCAATTGACATTTTTTTGATATTGAGAAGAATAAAATAAATAAACTTGGTATGCAGTTAAGATACAAATGAAGTTAAGATATTAAGATATTAATTGAGAGAGACAAAGACCAGATAATCCAGAGTAAATAAGTTGAGACAATCGCAGGCAAATGGAAAGAATTTAGATCAATTCGAGACTACCAGCTGCATAGAACCAGAAAGATATGCAATCTTTGAACGTTATCTCTGAAATTAGAACATGAAATTTCACTCAAGTTTTTAAGTAATTCATTTGCCTGATTCAAATTGTAATTGTAATTCTGGTTTTAAATTTGATTCTGTTTCCAGTTCCATTTGTATTTGGCTTTTCTATTTCATTCATGTGGCATGTAATGCGCTCTAAGTAATCGTAATGGTTGCGGACACCATCCGTGGCACCGGATATGCGGCAAGAGAGACAAAACAACAATAAATTTTCAAGCGGCAGCAGCAGCAACAACAACAGAAACAACAGCAACAACAACAACAGCGCAGTCAAGAAAGTGAGAACAGTTATGTAGTGTAACTGATGCCGTTAGATAGCATTTTCCAGATACAAACAGCAAGAACAAAAGACCCCAAACTCCCCAGACCAAAGACCCACAGACTGAGACATAGGCATAGACATAGATGTAGATACAAAGCATACTTTGGATGAAGACACAAAAAGCCAAACGAAGCAAAACGTTAAACAAAAAAAACAAAAATCAGAAAAAAAGAACAACTAAAAGTACGAAAAACTAAAAAACGAGCCCTAAAACCATCGGAAAATGTCCAAGACTGTGGGCTCTGTGGCGAAAAAACTTTCTTTGCCCATAAAAATAAAAAACGAACGAAAATGATTCTAAATGCATTTTTTTTCTTTTTATTTGGCTTTGTCGCCGTTGGCGGGCTCAGCATCTTTGACTTTGGCCCTGGCGAAAAACGGCTGTGAAAAATAGTTTTCGATTTTCGTTATGGTTTTTCCACAGTTTCGATTGATGTCTGAGGGGCTCACGTTTCTGGGTTTTGGGTATTTATACCCTGTCAAAATAGGCAAATTTCTAAACGCGATATGACACTGCAAGGTACGGTTTAAGAACTCATAGACTACAGATGCCTTATTGTTGCCAATTAATCCGAGAATTCCAAGAAAATGTTGCTTTAAATAAAAAGTGTTTATATTATTTAGCTATCCTACATATTTCATAATAATTTCATTAGAAACATGGGAAAAAGAAAGTGCTAAACATGAGATATTTTAGAATGTTGCTTTTCTATAAATTAAAAAACAGTTTTGTTTCTATATTTAAGAATTTTTGTTTCTCGATGCATTTTTTAAGACAAAAAATTAAAAATTTATATTTTTTCTCAAAACTAAGGAGTTTAACAACTTTTTTCATCAGTATAAAAATTGGAATAATTTTAAGTTTGAGAGAAACAAATCATGACCATGTAGGTATATTAGAAGTACATATATGTTTTTGAGTTACTTAATGATTGTAAAAATTTGTGTTATAGAAAGAATATTGTCGTTATTCAAGAGTTTTGAACAAAGTAAAACTCCCATAGGTATTTATACATTAGTTAATTTCATTTATTTTTCCTATAAATTTCATAGTATAAACACAAGAGTTATTGAAGAGCAGACAAACATATAATATTATTCAGTTACTAAGCGATCCTCCAAGTTTTTCCACATAACTGAAGCTAATCTTTCCAAGAATTCAAATCTTTTTACAGAGTATCGGCTAGCTCGCGCCGTGTTTGTCTTTTTCAGCTCATTTGCGCTGAAATCAGTACAAGCATTTTCCCAACACAGAATGAGCACAAGCTGAAATCGAGTCGAGACTTGAGCCTGAGAGGATGATGAAGCTGAAGAGGAAGCTTGAGTCGAAGACTGTGTGACCAAATCTGTGGCAGATCATCTGCCTGTGTGGGGGCACCTCCAGGGTTTTGGGTATTCGTCGAAGGAAAGTGATTTCTGGTAATTGTCTGTCGATCGACGGGCAGTGAAAGCCAAAATTTGTGGCTAAGACACGAACTCAATAAGTCAAATGGGAAGCGTTCTAAGCGCCAGTTGAAAGACAAGACTCCATATATATTACAACTGCACTGGAAGAAAAGATTAACTTCAAAAATCAAGAACATTCATCTTAATTATTTTGTTTTTAAAGTAAAAACATTTTAAGACTAAATTACTAATACTAAAAATATTAATCTAAAAAGCTGCAGTTCTTAACATAAGAATAAAACCCTTAAATTGTTAGGAAAATATAAATATGTTAAATTTTAAAGACCAAAAGTTCGAAAACAAGCGCGGGTTCGAATCCCACTCTTGCCCAGGAAAAACATATTAACGTAATATTTATAAAAAAAACACGAAAGCAGAAAAAATATAATAAAATATATCAAAATTAGAACAACAATAAAATTGTTCTGAATTTAAAATTAGCCTTATTTTTATTTGTTGTCTTGAGTATTTAAAACTGTTTGGTCCATAAATAAGAACTTGGGCTTATTTGAAAGTGTTTTAAAAACCTGATGTGTATTGTAACTTTAAGAATTTTATGTTCTTCACGCTTTTTTTAGACCAAAATTCTTCTGAGACCAAAATCTTGATTTTAGAACAATTTTTTTATCAGTGTGCAACTGCAACTGCAACACGGTGCTGCTGCTGTTGGTGATAAAGATAATAATTTGGCTTTCGATTTGATGTAAGTTCTGTGAGAAGAAAGAGGCAAATGCAGCGAAGCAAGAAACTTCATGGAACGTGCTGTGACAATTGACAGTTAGATGCGTTTTGTGCAGTTATGTGGCAGTTGCAACAGTTGCCACTGCGACAACAACAACAACAATAAACAGCAGTAAATTATGATGTCACATATATGCATATAGAGACTTGTTCTTATGAATGTATCTATAGCCTGGCATCAACTTTGCCTAACAAACATTCTATGGCAATTTTCGTAGGCCTTGACTCGAAACCGTGCGATCTGCGATTAACTACAACAACAAAAGCAGCAGTAACAACAACAACAACAAGGAGAACAACAATAGCAAAGACATTGTGACATCTGCGAAGCATGAAGATGAACATTCCCAACATATGTACATAAGTCATATGATTTTCTATGTGTTTATTAACTGTTAGAGTTAACTAACTAAATCGGAGCGAAAGAAGAAACTACTGAAGATAATACGTGCTCACATGGGATATACATACGTGGTATTACCTATTAGACAGGGCAAGGTTCTGGAACCAATTCCATTGTTCAGCCGATCAAATCCCAAGGCAAATTGAACAAAAAACAGAAGACAGGCGAGATGCAGAAGAGAAGCTGTAGGGCATCTGAAGAGAAGCTAGTGAGAGGTTGAAGAGGAGCAAATAATATGCTAAGGATTAGCTTAAGGAAAGATTAAATGCTCAAGAGATCCAAAAACAACTAGAAAACATACAAAAGATAAGGAATATAGAAACAATTGAAGAGCAAAAGATTTTTTGTAATCAAATAAAAAATAAGTATATGTGAAAAAAAGAATTTAAGGATAGAAAAGATAAATTAGGAAAGAATTAAATAAGAAGTATCTAATAATAATACCTGATTTGGTAATATCCAAAAGAGTAATCAAAACTTAGATATTCTTTAGTGAAATAAAAAAGAAGAAAAAGTGATAAAAAGAATTTAAGAATATAAAAGATAAATTAGGAATGAATTAAATAAAAGAAGTATCTCTTAATCCCTATTTTAAATTATTGTGCAATTGGTAATAATAATACCTGATTTGGAAATATCCAAAAGAGTAATCAAAACTTAGGCTATATAAGAAACTTCATTGATATACAATATGATCTGAATCTATTGAGAACGAGGCAAATGGTAGGAAAGAGGGAGGGGGTAGGTTTTTTTCCATGCATCGAATTAGGTTAGTTCCTACAATTTGTCCATATTGGAACTGAGAACTGAGTCAAATGCGACGCTTTGGGGCAACACCATCCAGAGTCCACTTGCAACACCCGGTTACCCCCATTGGGAAGTTGCCACGTCGCCAGGTTGCCAGGTTGCCAGGTTGCCAGGCTGCCAAGTTGCCAGGTTGCCAGGTTGCCCGGTTGTGTGGTAACCAAATATGGGCAAATGTCTGTGACACCTTTTGCAACATAAGCTTGGCAACTTTTGGCTTTGTGTGGCAATAAATGAGCGCATTGTGGCATCGACACCAAAGCCATTGCCATGGCCACAAGATGCAGTTGCTGCCACTTCTGCCACCACTGACACAGTTATGTGCAACAAAAGATGCATCCACATCCACATCCACATCCACAGCCTGGATGCGGCACAAGGTTTGCGGCTAGTTTGTAACTGGGTCAGCAACGTCATCATCATTACATCAATGCCTAGGCAAATCTGAAATGCATTCGTGTGTATGTGTGTGTTGACTGTGTGAGTCGTGTGTGCAAGGGCGTAGGCAGGGGGAGCATAGGATCTCTACACTCATGAACAAAATAAAATTATTCTTAAATTTTAGCTCGCGAATGTTTTTAAATTATATACTTAATTTATTAATCATCCAATAATTGGCATTACAATAAATTAAATAGGCTTAAAATGACTTACAACTAGTTTTGTATGTACTTGTAAATTAAAGGCAAATAAGCCTAAAATATATGAAGCCAGTACCAAATTCTTATAAGTATGCCGCTGAATATATATTTTTATATTGCATAAGTGCGAAAACAAAGAAATATTTCATGCTCGGAAATCATTGAACTTTTATATATTTTATTTATTTAATATTGTATACAATATTGGAACAATTAATAAAATAAAGTGTTTTTTACCAATTGTGTTTAATTTATCTTAGATTTATTAAGAATATAAAATTATTTATGAGAAATGATAATATCGTTATACAAATAATCAAATTTAAGAAAATGATTTTTATTATTATTATTAAGCATTTTTTAAATACAACTGAAATAAATTCATAGATAATAAAATAAGAAATTTATGTAATTATTTTTTTGCGAACCGAATTATGTGTCTATGTAGAAAAAGACTGATTTACAAAAGTTCAGCATGAATGAAAAATAAAATGAATAATAAAATGAGTAGTTGCATTTGGACACAGAAAAGAAAATTCGGGATTCCCGAATAAAATCAAAATCAATACCACATCGGTACAGTACGGTAATCCTGGACTTTCTTAAACCTAGCACAAAATACTTGATTTAAGCACGATTTTTCTCAGCAATATTTAAATTTTCGGGGTTCTGTAAATTTGTTTTTAGTAACATAAAATATTTTGGGCTTCTTTGACCTTTTAATTTTAAGTCATTGCCGTTTTATCCGCATATTGTCAGAATTTACCAATTATATTCTGAATACATAAAGAATTTTAAGCTTTGTGTAGTTATATTATTAACAAGATTAAAAATATGAATATATTTATAAGTGAATGTGTGCATATTTTTAAGGAAAATTTTAAATAAATAATTAGAGACCCCCTTGGCATAAAGCTGGCTACGCCCTTGTGTATGAGTGGCTCAAAAGAGTGTCACATTTGTCTCTCGCGGAATTGGAGCAAAGGTGCGCTGCGTTAGGGACTGCGACAGCCGCACAACCTGCCACCAGTGCCTTGCCCCGCCCCGTCCCGCCTCGCCTCGCCTTGCCCCGACTCGTCTCTGACCCTGCCACATGCCGCATGCCACCCCGCCTGGAGTTGGTCTTATTATATGCGCGCTCTCGCATTATAACGGTTCGCAATTACCATTCACCGCTACCAACGCTAATGTGGCTGCCTGCCTACCCTCCCCCCTTGCCACAAGTATCTACCACCCCTCTGCCTGCCTGCCTGCCGCATAATTAGTCATTTTCCTGTAGCGCCTCCCGCGCCATTCGTTGTCGCTGTTTGTCGTTGTTCTCGTTTTGATATTGCGATTCAACGTGTAGCTCAAGTCGTTTTGTGCTTTGTTTCTGCCCCATTCAGTTTCCAAGCTCACTTCTAATGGGCCGCACTCTTCACACGCCCCCAACTGGCAGACGAAGACGAAGAAGCAGCTACAATCGACTACAGACTCTACAGATTCTACACAGCAAAAAAAGAAAACCATTCTAAAAATCAAATTTAATATTCTTGATTTTAGCACAAAAATAAAAATAAATTTAAATCAAATAAAATAAAAAATAAATAAATAAAATCAAATAAAATAAAAATCTTGTAAAAACCTAGTATATATAATAATATTAATAGTTAATATAATAATAATAATGTTTCTCTTATAAAATTAAAATATTTGTAATTTGTAATTCATAACTTAAGTAGGGCAATAAATTTATTCAATGTTGTTTCTGGTTGTGACTAGTGCATTAATTTATAAGGATATCCTTGTAGCACTAATAAATAAGATAAACACATTTTTAAAATATATTAATGTCAAATTAAGACAATATGTGGATAAAATGGCATCGACTCAACCTTCAAAAGTCAAAGAAGCCTTAAACAGTGATAAAATTGAGTTTAAATCAAGTATTTTATAATTGTTTAAATAAAATTCGGGATTACCGGAATTTTATCCCGGAGTTCCGAATTTTTTTCCGTGTACAGTCTTCAGTCTACACAGTCTACGTTTTAGAATCTGACTTTAGCTTCAGCATCTTCAAGCACAAGGCAAGAACAGTTGGAGAAGTCAATTGGCTCAATTGCAGTCTTCAAGCGTGACAGAAATGGAGCAGAGACACAACAATTGAATGAGACAGCACAACTAGTAGATACCCTGTAGATATTTATCACATATTCTCATATTATTCGACTATGAACCTGAAGTAGTCAGTATTCCTTGAGCGATTTTTGGAATTCAATTAAATGTGGGGAGTGCACAGCGAGTAGATACCCTTTAAATATAACTAGTGTTGCTTATTTACCTTAAACACTTATTGAAATTTGCTTCAATCCAAGAAAATTGTCGATGAGGTTATTATTGGATAATGTGGGAAGTGCTCAGCTTGCAGATACCCTGTACACAGAGCTATAGCTTCCCGTTGATTTATTTCTATACATACCTTTGCATTTAATGAAAAATCTGACAGAACGCGCATGTTTACCTTATTTTTTTATTGGGTGCCCCCAACTTGTAGATACCCTCTAAATAGAGCTGCTGCTTCCAGCTGAACTTTCGATATAACTCTTCACTAAAGATCAAGAATTTTTCAATTATTAAGTTTCGTATTGGAACACAGAGAAAGTTAGGAAGTGCACAGCCTGCAGATACCCTGTAGTTAAGGCAATCGTTTCGCTATAACTTAAAAGTCAAATATTTTTACAGATTAAGATATTTTTCTATAACTTGTCATATGTTGCACGGAACAAACTTCCCTATCAGGCTATTTTTTTTGAATACAGGGTATAACAAGCTAGAACCAAGTGACATAAGCCAAGACACGGAGGGTTGAAGACGCCAGGGGAGGAAAAGAGAAGGAGGAGAATGAGCAGGCGTGACGAACAACGTTGTCGTTGTCGTTGTCGCTGATTCTGATTGTGATTGTGATGTTGATTTGCTGATTTGGCCCAACTCTGATGAAATCATTCTAAATAGTTAGTTAGTTAGTTAGTTGGCCTCAACTGCTCGTAAATGCTTATTTTTCCCCCCTTATGTAATTCACAGTCATCGTATTCACAGCCACTTGTATTCATACTCATACTCATAGTCATAGTCATACTCACATTCGTAGGGCATTGCGAGTGCTTGATGAACCGTTAACTTGATGGTCGTGAATGATGCATGATGGGAGTACGTCAAGTCATAAGAAGACCTCAAGACACGCAAACCTACGACCTACATATGAAATGACTGACTGGCAAATACGAGTACTCATTGTTAATATGTACATATGTATACTCGTACTCCTCCGTCTAAACTCGTTCGTGTATCTGCTGCCTCTGATAATGAAACTGATACCAAGTTGCCAACTATTGCTTAACTCTGAAGTTGTTCGCGTGTCGTGACAAAAACTATATATCAAAAGTATAAGAAAAATCTTAAATGTAGTTGACATCAGATTCTTCACTTGTTTCCGAAAATATATATATTATAATCAGAGTATAAAACCTTAACCGAATCCGTAACCCTTAACCGGTAATAACCGATTGAAATTTGTAACCGTAACTGAAACCGTAACCGAACAAATATTTTTTCGCTGTACCGAAACCCATAAACCAAAACTCTTTAAACCGAAATAACCGTTTAGTAACCGATTCATTTATAAGGATTAATTTCGGTACTGGCCCTCGCAGGTACTGAGCAACTTTGAACTGTCATAACTTTGTCAAAAGTCAATCAATTTCCATTAGAAATGTAAATTTGACCATGATTTTACATCCAAATTCGTTCTGCATTTAGATTTTGTTCATTTTGAAAATTCGAATTTTTTCGAAAAAATCAAAAAAGATAAAGGGGTAACACTGTAAAATTTCGAAAAAATTCGATTTTCAAAAATTTTCTAAAATGAAAAAAAAGTTAATGCAGAACGAAATTGGAGGTAAAATCATGCTAAAATTTACATTCCGCATAAAAATTGATTGACTTTTGACAAAGTTATGGCGGTTCAAAGTTATCAAAGTTCAGTAAAATCAAAATAATCAAAATTTTCAAACCAAATGAACCAAATTTATATGAGATCAAATTATAATAAAATCGATATTACACTGGATCATTCCAGTCACTAGATAACATTATTTTCCAGGCTAAAAAGAGCATTAAGTCCTTTTTCATGTAAAACAATGAATAAAGCGTCTTATTTTGGTCAACCGAAAACCTTAATTTCTTATTTTTGTGAACCGAAACCATACCTTTATTTTTAAACCGAAACTTACAAAATAAACCGATAAGCGTTTCGAAACCGATACTCGAAGATTTTGCATAACC
The DNA here is from genome assembly GCA_035042165.1 of Drosophila kuntzei. Classification (NCBI taxonomy): domain Eukaryota; kingdom Metazoa; phylum Arthropoda; class Insecta; order Diptera; family Drosophilidae; genus Drosophila; species Drosophila kuntzei. Next base: position 162,204 of record JAWNLU010001429.1, read on the forward strand.
GATAACCGAAAACCTTAATTCGAGCATAACCGAAACCGTAACTTAAACCGATATTTGTTTCGGTTTTAATCCCTGATTATAAGATACAAATGTTTCGTTGATTTTTATAACAATTATATTAAGCATTTTTTAATGTAAAATATAAAATAACTCTTATTTTGGATTTTCATTATTTAAATTGAAAATAAAAATTGCATGTAAATATATTTTCAGCCCGAAGAGGTTGATTAAAAAGTTGGGTTGGGCGACGTCCAGTCTTCAATACTAAGTATAATTTTAAGTAATTCTTAAAGTAGTAACACATTAAATAAATAAAAATCTTATAAAAAAATAAAATAAATATATGCAGAATTTAATACAATTCATTCTTTTTTTATTTTTGTCTTGACTTACTATCCTTAAAACTTCCTGACGATTCGTTTTCAAGCAGTAATATTTATATTATAGTAATAACAAATATTTTGATTTGAGGGAATAATTTATAGCGTATCACACAACTAGACACAGAACTTTCATACATAATAAATTTTTCAAGTTTTCCTAGATTTGCATGTCGTGTTTTTCATCTTTAAGTAAGCTCAGAACTGTAAGTTTGATGAACTCTTTTCCAATAATCTTCATTGGCATTGATGCATCCAAGTGCGGATATGAAATAAATTGAAATATGTAAGTACATCAGCTACACAAACTACTTCAACCCAAAGAAGTTCATTTCAATTCTGTTTAGTTCAGTTTTGCTCAGTTGAGTTTGAGTCTAAGACTCCGTCTGACTCTTGGATTGAGACTGAATCTGAGTCTGAGGAGCGTTGGAAAATCATTTTGTACACTCGAGCGTGGACGAGCTGACACTTGAGGTGCACAGAGCTGCGGTTCCATTTTTGCAATAGATTCCAACCCGAACTCTGTTGTTGTCTAGCCTGCGAAGGTGGAGAAGAAGAAGGAGGAGGGGAGAGGGGTTTTGGTCAGACGTGCTGTGGTTCCCATACAAAATCCATACAATACACTGAGAGAAAACTAAAGAGATGGAATGAAACTAGCTGGATGGCAAAGATCAATTGGTATAAGTATAATATGATATATAATATATAATTTTCAATTTGACTTGTTTCGATAGTCGACAGTTTCTTGACTTGTTTCGTTTATTTTTGTAATCGAAAATGTAAAAAGTGAAACTTTTACAGTGAAAAGTGAAAGATTTACATAAAAAATGTTTAAATGAAAAATTATCGAATTATTCTTGATATTCTCAGAGTTAGTTTCGATAAACAATTGATTTAAAAATATAAACTGATATTTGCACTCTGTTGGTCAAAATATATACAACTTAATTCTATTTATATAATGTCAATTACAGAGTTAATTTATCAATTGTTAATTTATTTAGTTTAAGATAATTTTTAGATAATTTTTGATTTTTATTAAGTTATTTTATTGCAATAAATGTTGAATTTTAAAAAATATAATATTGATAAGTTAATTGAGACTTTGTCGATTTCCTGTACTATTTCTCTCAGTGTAAGCCTAGCATGCCGTAGCATCCCATTTCCATCCAAGTTGATCTACAGCATGTTTGCTCGTCCGCATTTCTCGTAGCGTCTGCTCATTTGTCGCTTCGCTGATGTTCGCTGACAGTCGGCCCATTGCGATTACGATTGCGATTGTGCTCACACTTGAATCAGTGCATCAATCTGTCCATCAGTCAAGCAGTCATTCAATCATCCAGTCACTCAGTCACTCAGTCAAACAAAACAGCCTCAAGACATTTAATGTCTACACTCATACTCATAAAAGACTACTTCATCTTTTACATCTTCTTCTTCATATTCTATTTGGCCAGACGATCGAATCTTCTGTAGAGACTCTACTTCCAGCTGAGAACCAAAGATCTGAATAGATTAATGCAGTCCAGTTCAGTTGAGTCCAGAGCAATCTTCTATGCGGGTGCAAGAGCATTCCCAGCTTTTTTCTGCGGGTCCAAATAACCCAAAGGCAACTGAGAAGAAACTGAAACGCGACACTGAAATACCCTGTAAGCTTAGATATTTTAAAGAAACATCTTTAGCTTGACTCAAGTATCTTCCCATTCAACATTCTTCTCATGTTAAATGCCAACGTTTACATGTGACTGACAAATAAGAGAAAATCCACATTCCATCTCCTTTTAAACAATTGAATCCCATAACATTCAATACATTCTTTGAATGTCATTGACGTGTGACAATTTAAGAAATACCTAATTGAATGGGGAATGTCGACGCTAACATGTGAGTGACAATTTTAGTAATGCCTAATTGAAAATGAGAATGCGGCATGTAAAAAAAAACAACTGTAAACTAACAATGTTGACATGTGAGTGACAATTTACTAAACACTTGCTAAAAAGAACAATGTCTGTCATTGTGAACTGACACTGTTGTCAGTTAAGAAATAAACATAAATACGTTAACATGTGAATGACTAATTGACAAAGGTTTAACATTCTTTAATAACTCTTCAACTAAATGTTGTAATTCTGCCGATACATTGCCAATTCTTCATTTGATTCTATTCATTTTTATGATTCAGGAAAAAACTTTAAGTTGTCAGACTTTATTTTAGAAAATTTACAATGTAAACTAATGGAAAATTTTAGAATTTAACACCTCAAACCAAGTTCTTTTCACAAATGATTTTGACTACATTTTATTTATTTATTTAAAATTAAAAACTAAATATGAAAATAAGATTTCTTTAGAATTTTGTATAGGAAAATAATTATGTAGATTATTTTAAATGGAAAATTTGAAATTTGAGCTAATAGAAAAATCGTAGAATTTTGTCTCTAAAGCTGTTGAGATTTTTAAGCAAATTTATTTAATTTTTTTTATTCATTTATTTATTTAACGTCGACTAAAAGCAGTCGTCAGGCATAAAAAATAATTGATTACATTTTAAATTAAATTATAAAACTAAATTTAAAAATTTAACTATATTATAACAAATTTTTAATTAAACCTGAAAATATAGAAAACAAATGTAAGCTTAATGAATTACACCTAGTGAATTTTACTGGACATAGTAAATGTTATTTTCTGTCATTTTCTTAAACAGTTTTTCCGTCATTTGATTATAGTAATAAATGGTTAAGAAAAGTACTTTAATTTGACAGAGTTAATTGGGAAAATGTACAATGTAAGTTAATGGTAAAATCTTAGTGTATTTAACCCTCACATTTTTGCGATTATTAATTTGTTGAACGTCAGCTGGACAGTTTTCCATCAAGCAAAGCTCATCAATTTTCAAATTGAAAATTGCTGGAAAAGAGGGGCAGAGAAATAGAGGAAAAGAAGAAGGTGTAGGTCGCCTGATGATGATAATAATGTTGATAATGATGATGAAGCTAGCGAAATTGGCGTAGAAATATCTAAATGGAGAACGAGAACCATTTAGGCCCCAACTGTCCATTGTACTCTGTGTGTATGTGTGTGTGTGTGTGTATGGTTATTGTGTGTGTGTGTGGTTGTTGCTTGGGTCATTTAGTTGCCAGTTTAGCTGCAGATTGGCTGTTGCTTGTCTGTCACTTTGCTTGGCAGTTGAAACTTTTTGATGCCACGATATAATTTTTGGCCTAATGAAGCATAAAATGGCAACGTTTCCACCAACAGCAGCAACAACAACAGCAGCAGCAACAACAACAGCAACAACACCACCAACTGGCAACTGGCAACATCATGATCATTCTGACTGCTCATTGTCATTGCAGGTAAATTCTTTCTTAGCCAAGTTTGCCAGTTTGCCAGTTGGCCGTTTGTGAAAGTCCAAAACCGCAGATCAAGTTGGCTGGGCAATCGTGTTTACCCTAGAGTAGGAGTCACTAGACATGGCCATTGGGCAACAGGCAACAACAGTGTGGGGTATTGCTGTTGTTGTTGTTGCTGTTGTTGCTGTTCTTGTTGTTGTTGTTGCTGTTGTTGTTGCGGCTTCACTGGTTAACTGGCATTTGCAGACGTTCGCTGACTTGGGCGCACTTGAATTTCGATTCCCATAATTTTGCAAATTATGCAGAAACATTCACGCACACACACACATACACACACACACACATACACAGAGATAGAGATAGAAATAGAGACACTGAGACAGGCCATAGAAACCTGGCCCAAGACATAGATAAACGCAACAGATTGCGGTCTCTGTGAGTGGCCCAGGAAATAGACATTGACGACATCGCAAGACATCGCAAGACATCAGCAACAACAACAGCGACAGCAGCAACATCTCCGACCAGCATGTGGGAGAGAGAGAAAACCTGACCATGTCGACCCATAAAAATGCTCGTTATGCCAGCAGCAACAACAACAACAACAACATAGCAACAACAAAATGCATTTGTGGCATTTTGGGCAGCCTTCATCAAAGTCAGCTGTCTGCATATTTCTATATATTTTATATACTTTCATACATATATATTTATAAAAGATAATCATAATAATAATCATAGGCATTGCTGCTGGCAAATGTGCAACAGCAACTGCCTGTTGACCCTCATTTTTGGTCAATTTGAATGTGTGTTGCCAATGTGTCAAACACTTTGAACTTGGCCTTGAACTTGACCCTAGATCAGGATGATCTCTCTCTCTCTCTGTCTCTCTCTCTCTCTCTCTCTCTCTCTTTGCTGACTACTGCTGAAGCAAAGTGTCTGTCTATCCAAAATGCCATAGATAATATTGTTGCTGTCAGCTGAAACACTCACATCTTTCAGAGCTCTCAGCTCTCTCCATTATCATTAAAGCCAATCAATTTCAGGACCAGGCCCATGTCCATCAAAATTTGTAACAAGCGCCTGCGGTGCAAGAAGATTTCCAACTCCTTCCTGCCAGCCACATTCAGCTGCTTTCAACGTGGCTGAGAAGAAGCCTCTGACAAGGCTCTGACGCGCCAAATGATTAACATGTTTGGTTGAACACTCAGCCCTCAGCCCAGAGAACAGAGCCCAGAGCCCAGAACCCAGAACCCTCAGCTTTCTATTCCTGACGGCGTGACGAAATCTTCGTCCGACGTGCACAACAAACAATGCCTCAAACGTTGAAGGACGGCATCAACACTTGCAACAGACAGTGAGGGATCAACCCACGCACTTGGACCATAGATTGAGGCGGCTTTTCTCACAGGCAAATCTTTGACTCTTTTCTTTTGTCTTGCAATATGAAAACGGGGAAGGCTTTGAGCCCGACACTCTTTCTGCAAGTCCAATCAATCTAATGGATTGACGGAGCATTTGATTTTCTAGAAGCTGAAGTCTTCTTGTAGGAAGTTCCCAACTTTAGCGAGAACTCTATCATCAACTCATCTTATCTATTGGATTGGGGCACCTTTGTTTTCATACCCAGTGCCCATTAAAAAAGGGTATAATGGTTTTCTTTGGAATGTATGTAACAGGCAGAAGGTTGCGTGGCAGAACCCATAAAGTTTATATATATATATATATATTCTTGATCAATATCAGCAGCCGAGTCGATTTAGCCAAGTCCGTCTGTTTGAACGCGTAAATCTCAGACACTATAAGAGCTAGAGACTTCAAACTTGGTATGGATGTTCCCGGATACCGTACACATATAAAAATAAATACGAAAACCTTTTTTGTTTCTCGAGATATCTCAACCAATCTAATAGAATGTGCAACTGGATGCCTAATTTGATTCAACTATATCATATAGCTATAAACTATATCATATAGCTGTCATAGGAAAGATTTTTGGAAAATCAAGTTTTAGTGGGTGGAGTCCCTTTGTTATTTCGTTTTTTGACGGGTAGCTTAGAAAGAGAATTGAATAAAAGGTTAAAATACCAGGCGAACAGAAAGAGAGGTCGATATTTAAAGTAGGTCGAAATAAAAAATGGTCGAAATATTAACTCAATGTGAAAAGTCAAGGTCATATTTTCACTAAAGATACTTTAATGTAATTCAAATGAAAATCACTTGCTGCCGATTTCTGTTCGCCTAGTAGGTGGCAATAGAAAAAGTCAAATCGGTCAACTAAACAAATTTTAGTACGATAAACTTTTTTGTTTCTTGAGATATCTCAGCTCCCTTGTTACTTTGGTTTACATGAGACTCCTGACTTAACCGATTAAAATAAGTCAGAAGACCATTTAATAAGTCGGTCTCTAGCCTTACCAGCTCTACAATATCTTAGTCTGAAATTATCCTGTATTAGACACCTTCTCTATTGTAATGTCTTCTTGTACTACCAATATGACAAGTTTTGAAAAAATTTTACCAATTCAAATCCGATTCAGATAATATCTGGAAGATCATAATTCAAAGATTCAGTAGTACAATATTATACAAACTTATGTAGAAGATATTTTTCTAGAAAAGTAATACTTAAAAATTGATAAAAAGTTCTTTTACAAACGTAACACTTGTGGAATCTGAGTTTCGAAAACTTTTCAAGGAGAGCTCCAAGAAAATCGTTATACTAAAGTTCATATCTTAAACAAATTTGAGATATGAGTTGTCTTAAAACTTCACATAAAAATCTCTCAAGCTGTCGCTTCTATTGAGTTTTGCTCATTTATAGATTAACTTTTCCAAGAGATGTTCTCCATATCTTCTAGTAGATATCTTAGAGTGTTTACATACTAAATTTCATGTCTCTAACTCTTATGGCGTTCAAGTTTCTATAGATTGCAACGAGGCTAAATTGTGGCCTGATCGATTATCTTAAATGATGATTAGTCGACTGAGGAGACAGCTTTGAACTGACCGCTTTAAAAATTAAGAAGTGAAAACATGTTGCAACACTTAAAAATCATATTTATTTATATTTGTTGATATTTAAATGTATTTTTAGTTTTGTGCAAAATCATTAAAATTAATTCAACTGAATTGGTGAAATGCATGACATTTACGAGATGTATGTGATGTCTGATGCTTTGGCCGGAATTGCAGTGTTAATAATGAGAGGCTAGAAGCACCACCAAGTGAACAGCACTGTGAGCACCACTGTGAACCACTGTGAACCACTGACGGATGTGGTGGCTAGGCTGAGGCTCATTAGAGCGCTGTTGATGCGACTCGATGATGGGGATGAGGCGTCGCGACGTTGACCAGCACGAAAATTCAATTAAGCCAAATTACAATCTTAAAGCAGGAAAGTGATTCAACGAAGACGAAGAAGAAGAAGAAGAAGGAATGCTCCTAACTTTAAGCTGTAAATCTCAGCTTCTACTTCAACTGTAGCTGGAAATTGTGTTGAGCTGAAGTTGAGTTGTCAAAAGGTTGAAATTAGCATTGACCCTCTTGGGCATTTTAAGTTGGCTAATGGGTCCGATTGCCCCCTGGATTGGATGTACATATATACATACATACATATGTATATACTATACTTGCTAGGTGTCTGCTCAATTTACCGTTGCTATCTTCTGGCCAACTCCACATCCTGTCACAAGACGGCACGCTTGGACGCCCCAACACCAAATCCACTGCAACAATTCCTCCAGCTCATGAGCTCATCAGAAGATCATTGCTACGATCCAATTAGTTAGCCGCATTACGTTTCTCCTCGGGGAGACTTGTTAGTGAATTCATCGTTTTAACTACCCGTAGAATTGGTTAGAGAGAGAGAGAGAAAGAGAGAGAGAGAGACGTTGAAGACAATGACAAAGAACAAAACGCTGGAAATGAGGAGAATGAAATTATGATTAAGTGCTCCACGTTCCACGTTGAGTTTTCCAGTCTAAATGAAAGTTACCTTGACGAATGACCTATTTAGCCACAATACCAAAACACACACACACACATACACACACACA